>JAODAC010064978.1:15093-28333 GCA_027575185.1 Mimaenictus wilsoni
TTACCACCACAGGGAGTTAAAGGTGTTGAAGCCAGTAATACTGAAGTAGAATGGGAATTGTCGACTTCCGCAGGCTTATATTTTCCAGCGCAGGGAGCTTAACTACTTTTTGTGTTAGTTCTTTACCACCGCAGGGAGTTAGAGGTGTTAAAGCCAGCATTACTGAAGTATAATTGGAATTGTCGACTTCCGCAGAATTATATTTACCACCACAGGGAGCTTAACTAGTTTTTGTGTTATTTATTTATTACCACAGTGTGTCAGAGGAGTTGGAGATAGCATTACTGAAATGATATGGGAATTTTCGACATCCTCAGGCTTATATTCACCACCACAGGGAGCTTAACAACTTTTTGGGTTAGTTCTTTACCACCACAGGGAGTTAAAGGAGTTAAAGCCAGCAATACTGAAGTAGAATGGGAATTGTCGATTTCCTCAGGCTTATATTTACCACCAAAGGGAGTTTAACTATGTTTTGTGTTCGTTCTTTACCACCACAGGGAGTTAGAGATGTTAATGCCAGCCTTACTGAAGTAGAATGGGAATTGACGACTTCCGCAGGCTCATATTTTCCAGCACAGGGAGCTTAACTATATTTTGTGCCATTTCCTTGCCATCACAGAGAGTTAGAGCTCGCATTACTGAAGAGAAATGGGAATTGTCGATTTCGACATGCTTATATTAACACCACAGGGAGTTTAACTATTTTTTGTGTTAGTTCCTTACCACCACAGGGAATTAAAGGAGTTAAAACCATCATTACTGACGTAGAATGGAAATTGTAGACTTTCTCAGGCTTACATTCACCACCGCAGGGCACTTAACTACTTTTTGTGTTATTTATTTGTCACCACCGTGAGGCACAGGAGTTTAAAAAAGCATAACTGAAGAGGAATGGTAATTGTCGATTTCCTCAGACTTATATTCACCTTCACACCTTCCTTAAGAGGAAGCTTAACCACTTTCTGTGTTATTTCCTTATCACCACATAGAGTTAGCGGAGCTAGAGCCAGCATTACTGGAGTGAAATGGGAATTTTCGACAGCCTCAGGCTTATATTTTCCACCACAGGGAGTGTAACCACTTTTTATGTTATTTACTTATCACCATAGTGAGTAACAGGAGCTTACTGAAGTAGAAAGAAAGGGAATTGACGATTTCCTCAGGCTTATACTTACTACCACAGCGAGCTTAATTATTTTTTGTGTCATTTTCATACCAACACAGAGAGTTAGAGCCAGCATTACTGAAGTGAAATGGAAATTGTCGATTTCGACAGGCTTTTATTTACCACCACAGGGAGCTTAACAGTTTCTTGTGTTAGTTCATTACCACCACAGGGAGTTAGAGGAGCTAGAGCCAACATAACTGAAGTGAATTGGGAATTGCCGATTTCCTCAGGTTTATATTTACCGCCAGAGGGAGCTTAACTACTTTGTGTGTTATTTCCTTATCACCACAGGAAGCTGGAGGAGCTAGAGCCAACATTACTGAAGTACAACGGGAATTACTGACTTCCGCAAGCTTACATTTATCACCATAGCGAGCTTAACTATTTTTTATGTTATTTACTTCTACTTCAGGGTACTTGAAGTTAAATTAGGTCCAAATATGTGTCATTATACTTTTCTTCCTGAATGCTTGGAACCAAAATTACTGAAGTGATCTTACCAGACTGATTTCGTTCTGGTGATGTGTACGCATAACTAGAACTTGTGTTAACTAAAGTTGGCTTGACTTAAATTAGGTTAGAATGTAATGAAATCGGTTTATAACACTTATAACCGTCATTAAATATAATTGTCATTAAATTTCTCACGAAATTAATCAACCAGTGTCCTTTAATGAATCATCAAATAATCATTAACAAAACGATCTCATAAAAAATCACTTTTCCTACGATCCCTTAACGATTTGCTCGCCCTGCAAAAATCAGCATTAAGAACTAACCACTTTGCGTTGGTGTGAAACAAACGAAATTAGCACTCGTAAACTTCGGGGTGGTTTATTTAGAAAACCGTTACACTGCCAAATTATGAGTCTACTCGGACCTATCATGTTGTACAACATTTTACAGCGCCTTTTTGAAGTTATTGCCAAGCTGCCTGTACTCGCTGCCGTGAGTAAACTCAGGTATGTTGATTTCTCTAGTTAACTTTCATTACCGTGTGCCTCGGCAACAATAGCAAAGTCGCCCCTACAACAAGTTCATGTTCATATTGGAAGCATATACCAATTTATTACCGCGTTATTAATGGCGGCAAGTTGAAACCTCTCCAACTGTACAGAATGTGGCAGCAGTTTTCTGGAAACTGGCTAGAGACAGTGTGCAAACGTGCAATAAAAATCAACTTTACAAGACGCCCGCGCATTGCTTGTTCGCCATCTGCTGAAGAGGTAACCAGATAGCAGAGAGTGTATTTTGGCGTTTATGACAATTGTAAATTATCCCTAGTTCATATTCGAGCGTTGCGCTATTTGGTGGAACAGTTTTGGCATGAGGCCAATAAACGTCGGCAGTAAAGTTAAATACCCTCGGCAATAAGAGCCCGTAAATTAATACACTACAGTCACGAAGTGAGTGGAATTCGGCGCACTGCAACAATACCACACCCCTGGGAAGCAAAGGCACACCAGTAAAAATGTTGCCTCCTAAGGCTTAAAACGTGCCAAAGACCGTTAGGCCAGGTGTGATTTGCCTCCGAGAAGGTTTTACGACCCAAGTGCAATCCGAAGTTGACCTATGCAAAAATTTAACATATTTTTGATTCCTCTTAATACCCACGGGTGGTGGCAATCAAGTGCATGGAACTGATGGTACCCTCACTTCTACGGAACTGTTATGCATTTCGCACTCTTCATATTTACTACTCGTATTTTAGCTGTAGCCGTCGAGAGTCCTCGATGTCCTCTTGCTGCGTCCTGCTGATAATTACCGGTGGGCGGGAGGGGAAAGGTACAAACACTGATTTTTTGGCGAAAGGTGCATTGTCGCACCATCTGCTCCAAGTTGCAAACATCAGCAGCGCTGATTACGCCGCACAGCCTGGAATAATGAGTAACTTCCTTATCGTGCGATGAAATCGAAACCTGCAGTGTGCTGTCGAAAAGACGATGATCTGCTGTTTGGTCAGTTGGTGGAGTGGCGTGATGGGCCGATGCCGGACATCTGGTGCGTAAGGGCACGTGCCGATTTTCATACAAGGTGATTCTAAATAAAGCCGAAACGCGTAGATCATTACCATCTACAGTTTACTACAGTTGACGGTATGGTCATTCTATGACTGCCATACCATCAAAATGGCGAAATTGTGGAAGTATGTACAAGAGTTTATTAGCACTTCTCGAGACATTGAAACTTACAAATGCAGCACAGTATAAAAGAAAAGATTGCCACGTCGGCGTTATGAAGAAAGCACCTGTACGATAGCGGATGGGTGCCGGAAACACGTGGCAGTGGTAACGCGCGGCAGCTGGACACACTCCGGGTGTGCCGTGCACCAATTTAATTGTTTTTTTAGCTGTTGTTTAGCTGCGGGTGCGACAGCTTCGCAGCCGTCGCTTGATTTCCAGAAAAAATAAAGCGAATTGAATCGGCGCAGTGTCGCGGCGCTAAAAAGTGCACATTTCGCGACTCTTTATCATTAATTTAAACATATTTATAATAATGCTATCGCAATGAATGATACACCATTAGATAGCCTAACTCTTCTACTTTGATAATCAGTGATTAGAATTTAAAATTTTCGTTTTTAAAAAGAGTTGCCCTGGTTGGACTTTACCATTTAATGACGATATGAAGGAGTAAAATGTATCCAATAAGTCTTATATCAGCATATTACCTATTTCCTAATCTATCAAATGGTTTAAGGGTTATTAATATAGTGCTTGTGTGTAACTCTTTTTGAGCGGTGTATATATGAGCGCGCAGTTGACTGCATGTAAATCGTCCATATACGAGTTGCAACTCGGTGAAATTTAGTTCGACGCCGAGCGAAGTTACGCAAAGTCGCAACTCGTATATGGACAATTTACATGCGATTCACTGCGCGCCCCTATATACACCCCCAAAAAACAGTGGCATACAAGCATGATAACAATAGCCTATATAGCATTTAATAGATAATGAAATAGGGAATATGCTGATATATGAGTCATCCTATACATTTTACTCTTTCATATCGTGAGAATTGGCTAAAGTTGACCGTTGATAACTCTGTGGAAAACAGAAAAATTTTAATATTACCGACCCATTATTGATGTAGAAGATTTCAGCTATCTAATGGTGTATTATTCATTATGATACGCTTATTCTAAGTAGGATAAAATTCATGATAAACGGATAAGAAATGTATATTTTTTATGTTAAATGCGACACTGCGTCGATTTATGACGCTTTTCGGTTGAAATCGGCCAATGTACGTCGCCATCGCGAGCCAGTGGATTTCGTTTTGGGATCTTGATTGAGTGGCGCTCGAGATCGAGGCCCCGATGGCCAGTGGGTGGAGATTCAAGCATGCCCCCCGAGAAAGGAAGGTTATTATTTCGAAATTAGGACTGCATGCGGTGCCACTATTTGAAAATATGTCGAATAAACCCTTCTAAACAATGGGAAGGAAAAAAAACACAGCGACTTTCACGGAAGACAATGCGCCTCCGTACAATTCATCCCTCTTTTCTCCTCGTAGGAATTGTTTTGCCGAGTCTGACAAGTTGCACAAACGATTTGTTTACGCTCCCCATTCCTGCTGCGGCCCACATACATTGATTGCAGCGCGTGCAATCCGCGGGGGGTTTTGAAACTCTCGTGCAGTGCGTACTTTCCCAGGTTGGCGTGTGCGTATATTCCATAAAAGGAAGCGTAGGAAACGTTAGAGTTTGGAATATTTGAGCGTTTGAACGACCGGACGGGAAGACCCTCATTTTCGATTTCTCAAAACGGATCTACGGCTCAAGAGCGCAGCGAAACAGCGCGGCTACATTTCGGATGCTTTGTGCATCCTGCCGTTTTTTATCCGGGGTGGCCCTTCGTCAGCTCGACCTGGCTTTTTTTTTTCGGCGTTTTTCTCAAAAGCGCTGTGATAATCCGTCGAATGCCCGGGTTGTTTGGAAGTCGGATCCTCGTATCCTCGTGCGAGTGAGGTGAAAACGAGGAATGCCAAAAAAGGGGCGCGCAGGACGCAAAGTGCGTGCATGCTGATGTAATGCCGGATTCAATAACTACCCTAGTTACGCACAGCCAAGAGCGCGCCCAAAAGGAAGGTGCTACCTTTTCTCAGGTAGACTCACGAAAATCTCTATTGTTCGCTGAAATATCCTCTATTCCCAAATAATACCTAGATAGTAGGATTTCCGTGGAATCGACCCGAGATTTTACCGAGAGGTTTTTGGTTTGTAATATTCATGGTACACCTTCGTAGATTTTGCGTACCTCTAGAAAATTATTTGGAGATACCACACTTATAATATCAACCATGTTAATATCAAATATTGATGTTTTTTGGTATTTTCTGAAAATTTCAAAATATCAAGGCCATACCATCACTAGTATTGATGGTACCATCAATATCCACTATTCCCAAATATTAGATAGGATTTGCTTGGAACCGACCCGAGACTGTACCGAGAGATTTTTAGGATTTCAATATTGGTGGTACCATCGTAGATTTCGTGGGGCTCTAGAAAACAATTTGAAGGTGCCACATTTATGATAATAATCTTGATAATAACGAATATCTTTTTTTGTATTTTCGATTAAATCCAAAATATCAAGTTGCATACCGCCACTACTGGTGGTACCATTAATATACTCTTTTCCTAAATAATTATCTGGGCATTATTTGGAATTAATTCCAAGGATTTCATTGGAACCGCCCGAAAGGTTTTTCGATTGTAATATTCGTGGTACCCCACCGTAGATTAAAATGGCTATTTGGAGTTCCCACACTCATGATAACAACCTTGATAATAACGAATAATGATTTTTTTGAATTTTTGGTAAAAACTGAAATAGCAAGATAGATGTCGTCACTAGTATTGATGGTACCAGCAATATCCTATATTCTCAAACAATTATATTGGTACTATTCGGGAATAATTCCAAGAATTTCCTTGGACCGAGATTTTACCGAAAGGTTTTTCGGATCGTAATATTCATGGTACACCACAATATATTTTTGCGTGGTGGTTCTAGAAAACTAATTGGAGGTACCACATTTATGATAATTACCTTCATAATAACGAATATTGAATTAGGTTTTTGGTATTTTTGAAAAAATAAAAAATATCTAAGCCGTACCATCACTAGTATTGATAGTACCATCAATATCCTCAATTTCCAAAATAATACATAGATAGTATACTATGATTCCCTTGGAACCGACCTCAGATTTTACCACGAGGTTTTTGGATTGTAATATTCGTGGTATACCACGGTCTAGAATTGCATCGGTCTAGAAAACTATTTGGAGGTACCACACTAATATTCTTTATAATACTGAATATTGATTTTTTTGCTAAAATTCAAAATATCAAGATACATACCACAACTAGTATTGATGGTACCATCAACATTAGTCATTTTATTTGTCCCTGGCATATTTTCATAAGTATAAAATAAACAGGAGTATAAAAGTTACGGTAGTAAAGCAAATCAAAATTTGCTAATACCAATATTTGCTGGTAACCCCTAATACTAGAAATTGAATCAATTTCCAGGAATCTCGCATCATCCCTAGAGGTAGTCAAGGTAACACCTAGGTATGTTAGGCACGGTACATGCCAAAAAGATTTCGTCGTTTCAATTGAATTCCGAAAGGTACGGACTTCAATGAGCATTTTGCTGCATTCATACGTGTTTACCCGGTCGCAATTCAATACCCCGCGCGGCGAAATTCACAAATGCATAATACCCCGGGAGCTGGTTTTCTGCGTACCGATGCGCGCCCTGTGCGCCCACTGAGAGGTAGCTGCGCCACCCCGGAATTCATCCCATTGTTCGGCGCGAAACACCTGGATCCTTTTTGTGTGGAGCTTGCGCGCGGTGCGGCCCCGCTGGCCGGTGTGTACGCCGGCATTGTGCTCGCTATACCTGCCTGCGCCCCTCCACGCGCGCACCGGGTACACTCATTCCGTATATAAGGTACCCCCATCACCAGTCGAAAGTCAGTCATCTTCTGCCTCTCGTTCAGTGCTCACACATCATTCCCGTGCTTCCGTCAGCGGTGTGGTGTGCAGCGTCGATTACCATCAATACCGTCAATAAGCCTACCAGTGAAAAAGTTACTTGTGGATTACATCATCGTGATGTAGTAGTGGCATACTAACTTATCAGGAGTCTAAGGGTGAGTCCTACAGTAGTTTTATGAAACGTTAAGGTGTGCTACCTTGTATAATACTGGTGGTGGGACCACCATGTAACAAGGAGTGGAATATAACGCATTCAAAACATTTGTTTGGTCTGCGTTGACACTAGTCATAACATAACATGGTTTATATATCCGCGCTTCCATTTTTCGCTGTTGAACACCCCGTCGTTGATAGAAACCGGTACCTTCAAATTAATGAAAACCGCAAATCGGTTCAATTTTGATCATCCGAGAATGAGCCTAAAGTTTACCGCGAACCACAACCAAAACATCTCGAAAAAGGAGCTCTACTGACTTACCACGAAGATAGAAGACCTACCACCAACCTTCTAACCTAACAAGTTCAGTTTTTAACAGTTGTTTTAACATTTCATTTTACATTGTATATTCGATTCATTCAGTCACATTTTTTGCATGCCAAGTCAGTTTTGGTCATTTGAATATGTCAGATTATTGTTGTTTTTTGCCATCACTGAGGACGTCTACATGCCAGGCTGCGTCGGCTGGGGAGCTTCAGATTCGATTCGTTTTGGTGAACGGTTCATAGATGTTCGGTTACAGTCGCGCCATCGAGAGCAATCCATGCGATCCGGTCGGCGCGTTCTTCGCCTTGTTGTTTCGCTCGCTGCCTGCAGATTCTGCGCGAGCGCCTGCCTTTAAAACAAAACGACCGATAGTGCAGTGACCAGCTGGTACACCCGGTCTCTCTCGGGTACCTCGTCCGCGTGTGTGTATATT
This sequence comes from Mimaenictus wilsoni, assembly GCA_027575185.1. NCBI lineage: Eukaryota > Metazoa > Arthropoda > Insecta > Coleoptera > Staphylinidae > Mimaenictus > Mimaenictus wilsoni. The sequence goes on from JAODAC010064978.1 coordinate 23,199, forward strand.
CGCGGTCTCCGCGACTCTCGTGCGTTGTGTTGACCCCGTAGTAACGGCAATTTCTGAATCACTCTTACTACACCACACTCTTACGCACACATTCGCCTTTCAATACTACTGCCGGTTCATTACGCCAAGGAAAAAAATACTTCGGATTCTATGCGATCGAAATATTACCCTCGATTATCGGCCAACGCAGACAAAGAACTGAACAGGGCCGGTCGGAACCACCGAATGATTCGACCGGCTTACGTTTTCGTGCCGAAGTTCAATTTAGTTAAAAGTCCACGCGACTGAGTCATCAATTAATCACGTGCCCGCTGCTTCGGTGTTTAAAATACGAAAATTAATGCTGTACCATGATACACGTGCGTTGTGCCGTTCTCGGTGTTTGTTTCGTCCTGTGGGGAGTTGGTTCCCTGTGGGGGCGCACCCAAAAACGCCCACGATCACCATCAGCGATCAATCATGATGCACAATTGTTCTTAGATGTCTTGTGTAGTCCGTGATGCGTGACAATATTTGTTTTTTGCTATTAATATTGCACTAGTCCCGGCCTATTCACGACGTCTTTATCCATCTATCTGGGGACGGTTTAACCTCATAAATGTGAGGATTTCCTCGTGGGAACCACTCACAGGCTGTCTAGCTATTTATTCTTGGGATTATCATTTATTCAGGACAGTTCCGATCAAATATAAATAATTGCTGATCAAGGAATCGCTGTGGGACGCACAATTCACAAGGTGCCTGTCTATTTACTGCTAAAATTATCTTTTCTTCAGCCCATGTCGGATATATTAGATCAAAATATACCTGTGGGACCCACCCACAGGCTAACTGACTATTTACTCCTGGGATTATCTATCTTTCAGGCCACTTACGGGGTCGGATAAATTATTTAGATCAAAATTTCTCTGTGGGGCGTACTCACAGGGAGACTAAAGTCTTTTCTTCAGGTCACTGATAGTAGACTATGTTCACTCTAATGGAAATAAGCCTGTGGAATGCACTCACAGGTTAATGGTATTTTTACTAGTTTCTTCAGGACACTTTTACTGTCGAATAGATTAGGACGGTGCAGGTGCAACTTTTGTGATCTTTGAAAGCAAATTGCACTTGTCCCGGCCTGCTTTATCGGCATCTGTCATCGTATTATAACACTCGTTTCCTGTGGGGATAGAACCCTAATTTCCTGTGGGGACAACTTTAGAGACATCTGATAATCAGAATATCAATTTCCAGTACTTTCCTTCCATGACTTCCTGATTGACTGAAACCAACTGATTGTGAAACAAAGTGTTTATGTAAAAATAATTCTCTCAAGTAATGTTTATGTAAAGATAATTGTGACAACTAAAACTGGAGACCTATCAACAAGTGTGGTCAGACCACTTCCAGGGAATTTCTTGGTAGATACGACAGTCGTTATGTGACTCGAATTTCGTTTGTTTGGACTTGGCTCACGTTCTGTAAGCAATTAGAGCTCGTGTAGCGCCTCATTCATCACCGTCATGATACGTAAACAAAACAGCATCTCGCGATTTGGTGCCCACCGTGGTTCTTTCGATGCGCGCTTGTCGCGTCCGTTTATCCGCTGCATCGACGCGTGCGATCGGCGGAAAAACGCGGCGGGGAAATCTACGCGGGCGACGGGCGATCGGCATAAATATGCACCAAGTGCGTTGAACTTTAACACGTCCCATCGGGCGACGAATGGCCCGCGAGACGAACACACTCCCGACTGCATCGCATAAATGCAATCGCGACGAGCGCACACACCTCATTATCGAGACAATTAGGCATTTTTTTTCGTGTCCGTTACCCGTGAAGGATTATGTCTTTTGGATTTTAGTTATAATATTCTGTTGGTCATTTCCCGCCTTAGAAAGCTTTCCGCCGATACTCCAAGTATACAAATGTATGTTATGTTACTTCTACTGACATTAGGGGTCTGTGGTGAGCTCCCACAGGTTAATACTGCTGAAATCTTGTGCAGAAAATTCGCCTGTGGTACCCTCCTGAAGGAATAATATACGAGTGGTCTTGTCATATTTCTGATCAATTGTAATTCAGGAAGCTGAAAGCTGTATTTTCTTGTGATTCAATCAGACGATAGCAAAATATCTGCTACAACAACTCGATATTCACTATCGTTCCGTGAGTGTGCTTTACAGGATGCATGTTTTCTCATTTCTACCGATACAATGGGTCTGTGGTGAGCTTCTACAGATATTTAGGTAGCTGTTTTCTCACTTCTACCGGTACTACGGGTCTGTGGTGAATTCCCACAGATTAATACTACTGAAATCATGTGAAAAAATTTGCTCGTGATGCCCTCCTGAAGGAATAATATACGAGTGGTCTTGTCATATTTCTGATCAATTGTAATTCAGGAAGCTGAAAGCTGTATTTTCTTGTGATTCAATCAGACGATAGCAAAATATCTGCTACAACAACTCGATATTCACTATCGTTCCGTGAGTGTGCTTTACAGGATGCATGTTTTCTCATTTCTACCGATACAATGGGTCTGTGGTGAGCTTCTACAGATATTTAGGTAGCTGTTTTCTCACTTCTACCGGTACTACGGGTCTGTGGTGAATTCCCACAGATTAATACGACTGAAATCATGTGAAAAAAATTGCTCGTGATGCCCTCCTGAAGGAATAATTTACGAGTGGTCTTGCCATATTTCTGATCCATTGTACTTCAGGAAGCTGAAAGCTGTATTTTCTTTGCCATTCAGTGAGACGATAACAAAATAACTGCTACAGCAACTTTGATATTCACTAGCTTGCTGTGAATGTGCTTTTCAGGAAGCATGTTTTTTCACTTCTGCCGATACTATGGGTCTGTGGTGAGCTCCCACAGGTTAATACTACTGAAATCTTGTGCAGAAAATATGTCTGTGGTACTTTCTAGAAGGAATAATTTAGGAGTGGTCTTGCCTTGTTTTTGATCCATTGTTATTCAGGAAACTAACTAGAAAATACAGCTTTTTCTTGTTGTTCAGTCAGACGATAAGCAAAATAGTTGTTACAGCAACTTTGATATTCAGAATCGTTTAGTGAATGTAATGGAGACATGTTTTCTCACTTCTACCGACTTTATGGGTCTGTGGTGAGCTTCCACAGGTTATAATAATACTCCTAAATATCGTTCAGAAAATTTCCCTCTTGGTGCCCTCTGCCAGGAATAATTTATCCTGCATTCTTCTGTTACCAGCATAATACATAATACGAAATTTCAGTACTACCGCATAAAAGTCAGTCCTGTTTAGGCCTTATTTGCGTACTGTTACTTTAGGCAGCTAAATATAGTGAGACGCGAGCTTTTTATGTGCTTTTTTTACGCGTTTCTCTCGGTTTCGGCGAGATTTTCGGATAAGAGGCGCGACACTTTCGCTTTTTGTCCGCCGACTTTGCATTTCTACCCTCACTCTGAGATTACCGCGCGTCCCCAGATTCACAATGGGAAAATATACGAAGTGCGCCTCCTGCAAGTGATAAAAGCACGCGTTTTTTCCCAATGCCGGAATTAATTACGCGCGAGAGTCAGCAGGTCACGTCGTTCAAATATTTGTGGGCGCACTCATCGGGACGCAGGCCTCTTTGGCGCATATGGACGCCTCTCTCAGCGGCCGTGGTGAATTGCGCCGAATTAAAATGCGATGCTGATGATGCTGCACTCGCTTATTGTTGAATCGCACACGATTTTCCATCGGTCGTCGACCACGAACCGTGTGTTGCGCCGCGCACAAAGCCCGCGAACTGTAAACTCAATCATACTTCATGTACACACACACATGCACACACACACACACATGCACACACACTCTCACACACACACACACACATGCACACACACACACACATGTACACACACACACATGTACACACTTGTACACACATGTGCACATGTACACACACACATACACACACGTACACACATGTACACATACATACAACCATGTACGCATACATGCACACATGTACACATACACACATGTACACATGCATATACACATGTACACATACATACACACATGTACACATACATACACACATACACACATATACATACATACACACACACATACACACATGTACATATATATACACACACATGTACACATACATACATACACACACATGTACACATACATACATACACACACATGTACACATACATACATACACACACATGTGCACATACATACATACACATGTACACATACATACACACACATGTACACATACATACACATGTACACATACACACACACATGTTCACATGTACACATGCTCACTTTCACACATGTACACATATACATATACACATGCATACACATACACCCAAATTTACACATATACATGTGGGCACACAAGCATAGTTGTAATTAAACGTCCAGCAGCCGTGGTTGCAGCAGCAGCAGGCCGAATGTGCGGCACAGCGATGCGTGAACTTCCGCCTCGTCGTCTCGTCTTCGGCCAGCCGTCGTCAATCGGCTTCTGCAGCCAGCCTGCGCACTCCTTTCACCGATGATTCGCAGGTACGAACTGAACTGCGAACGCATTCCGGCAATGCGTTCAGGGCGGCTGTATGTGTGTAAGTGCAAAACCGAAGGCGATTTGTTCCCGCCGATGCACATACACACATGCAGGCCGATTGCACGCGAAGCGCACAGGGGCTTCGCACTCCCGCTGCGGTGCCCATACCCTGTGCCCGTGCCCGCGAACTACGGGCAAGAGGTATGCGCTACCGATAAGTGGCAATTAGAAAATTGTTTCACTAAGTACCCAACTGGAGGCAGCTAATGCATTTACGCGCCCTTCCAGCGTCGTGTCTTTTGTGCACGCCTGCACGACGACGCCGTGACAGGCTTCCTTCATCATTAATTAAACGCTGCATCTCGAGCGCGCTGCATCTTTTCTCATCCGCACGGCATAATTGGATAACATTCGAAGTTGTCGAGATTTTGCAAACATTTCGCATAGCAACACACCCACACGGCACATCCTACTGCGGTTCCCGGACATTTGTTACAATAATTTGTCACTCAAAACATGGTTGTCATCTTAAGAAAATCACTATTTCCTCCTCGAAATATCAGTAATATGTCTGAACGTAATCCCTTCAGG
>JAODAC010064978.1:28433-47205 GCA_027575185.1 Mimaenictus wilsoni
ACATGGTTGTCATCTTAAGAAAATCACTATTTCCTCCTCGAAATATCAGTAATATGTCTGAACGTAATCCCTTCAGGAAGTATCGATGCTTTTTGATGTCGAAAGTTTAAAAATTTGGGAAATATTAATATCCAAATATTGATAATGTCTGAACATAGTTCATTCGGGAAGCATGAATGTTTTATTTTTCAACATAATGTTATTGTAAATCGAGATTACTGAAGTTGGTAGATGCTTACCTAACTTCTATTGACACTCTGAGTCTGTGGTGACCCTCCACAGGTTAATAATACTAAAATCTTGTTCAGAAAATTTCCTTATGGTGTCCTCTGTAAGGAATAATGCATTTTCTTGACATTCAACCTGAGGATAAGCAAAATAACGACGGTATGAGTCTGTGGTAAGCTTCCACAAGCTAATACTATTAAAATCTTCAGCAGAAAATTACCCTGTTATTCCTCTGCAAGTGATAATTTGTAACCATAATATGTCTGAACATACTTCATTCAGAGAGTATCGATGTTTTTTTTTCTTCAATATAATCAAAATTCTGCTTAAAGGCATATTTCCAAAAACGGTAACATAATATGCTGTTCTTGTGTATCTAATCCAATTCCCGTTCAGTTTATGCAAGAATGAAGAAGCTCATCACGCTGCAACTTTCTATGTTGCGATACAAACCGTCATCCCTTTTAATGACGCCCTGTTTCTGAGATTATTTTATATTGTCTACGCACAAACAACCAATTTCCACGGCATGCAACATTAAAAGGTGCACAGCATGAATAGTTCATGCCCATCTCGGCGTTATTTTTTTACAGCTGTAACTGAACAGAAAGAAATATTAAATAGGATTTCACCCGCTCTCGCAGAGCATTATTTATGAGAATAATTTATAGCAGATTTGATTGCTTGTGTCTTGGGCCTTTGAATTCCGGTATTGATGGCTGACAGTCGTCAGGCATCTCTGTCGCGCTCCGAGCATCTTTTGTTGCGCCTGGTACACGTCGCCATGTACCTGTAATATCGTTTTATTGCTGACGATAAGGTAATTACGCGCTCTCGCTGGAATTGGGCAAGCAGTGCGCAATTATTGTCGAATTAAATTGAAATCGAACGCGACGCGCGCTCGCGTCTCGGCTAATTGAAAGCGCCCGAAAGATCAGCGTCGTTAATGCGCAAATGTCGAACGTTGATGAAATTGATTGCTAATGGCATTTGGGCGTCAGGCAAGTCGTGTAAACACAACAAAACGCGAGCGTTTGAAGAATATTCAGTCGTTTTAATTCTTCGGGGAGATATTTTATATCAATTCTAGCGACACTACGGGTCTGTGGTGAGCTCCCACAGGGTAATAAAACTAAAAATTTATGCAGAATATTTATCTTCACGGAGATATTTTATATCAATTCTAGCGACACTACGGGTCTGTGGTGAGCTCCCACAGGGTAATAAAACTAAACATTTATGCAGAATATTTATCTTCATGGAGATATTTTATATCAATTCTAGCGACACTAAGGGCGTGGGTGAGCTCCCACAGGGTAATAAAACTAAAAAATTATGCAGAATATTTATCTTCACGGAGATATTTTATATCAATTCTAGCGACACTACAGGTCTGTGGTGAGCTCCCACAGGGCAATAATACTCATTTATGCAGAATATTTATCGGTGGTGCATATTTTATGAAAAGTTACATGAACGCAATGTTTTTTTCTGAAGGGGTCCGTTCAGTCACCTTGTTTACGTATCTATGGTATAGCTAGTTGTTTTGAACCTGTTCAGGTCTTTCAATGGAAGCCTTCTTACAGTTGCAGTTTTTCTCCGCCTAAGAGTACTTTCCGGGACTTCTAGATCAGGCAGAAAGAAGTTGGTGATGACGTGATTCCATACTTTTATCGACACTATGAGTCTGTGGTGAGCTCCCACTGGATTATGTGACTAAAATTTGGTTCAGAATATTTCCCTGATTTCCCTGTTGTGCATATGTTATGAAAACATTACATTAGCGCAATGTTTAATGAAATCGACTACAAATACGGTTCTTTCAGACATTTTAAGTCATTTTAAGCAAAAATATACTGATATATCGGTATTGTACGTCAGTAACTTTTTCTGAAGCGATCCATTCAGTCCCCCTGTTTACGTACCCATGGTATATCTAGTAGTTTTTAAACCTGCATGGTCTCTGCGACTTCACACAGAAGTTGGAGGTGACGTGATTTCATAGTTCTATCGATATTATGAATCTGTGGTAAGCTCCCACAGGGTTATACTCCTAAAATTTTATGCCGAATATTTCCCTGTGCTGCACAATTTATGAAAAATCACATTAACGCAATGTCTGCTGAAATTCATTACTAATGTCGCATATTCAAGGATTTTGAACCTCTCGACGCAAAAATATGCTGATAAGAAGAATTGTTATTCAGTAAATACTGAGGGACTCCGTTCAGACCTGTTCCCTATCATTTGCCTGAACTTCTACCGACACTCTGGGCCTGTGGTGAGCTCCCACAGGTTTATGCTACTAAAAATTTGTACGGAAAATGTCCCTGTGGTGCTCTCCGTACGGAATAATTTGGATATATACTTATATACTCTTCGCTTTATTCTGATCCACCTGACGATGACCAAAATAGCTGTAACAACTGAGATAGTCTTTCTGTGGTAATTCAGCTAATTTGTAGCTAGTTTTCATATAATAGATCACCTGATTAACGAGTCTCTGTGGGAGGGTGTTCATCCCTGATAAGTTTCTGCGTCTAGGGAATACTAAAATTGACTACAAAAACCGAGGTAAATGTGTCATAATATATGAAATGTCTCAGAATACACCTCAATCTACATCTGCGCAATTGCGAGGCACGTGCGGCGAACAATTGCACATTGACATACCATCAATGGCGACTGTTTTCTCCACAGCTTGTTTACCGTCGATATGTCGATGTGTTGTGTTCCCGCACAACAGCAGCCCTTTGAGACACTTAAGGTGTATTGCCACGGAGCCGATGTGTTTGCATTGGAGCAGATGTACAAACAATGTAGAAGACCATCACGCAGCTGCCACTTACCGAGATCGTCTGATGGTACCCACCACAGGGTTACCAGGTGTTATTTAGTGTTCCGAAATTGATGCTGCATTCTCCAGGCTCCCTTTATTATTTAATAACATTGTTACATTTGGTACCCCTTCAAATCATCGATTAGACATATTTTTACTCTTAAGGGATCGAATAAAATTGGTAGGATTTAATTCAGGGTCAGTACACGACGATGAAGGTGAGGTTATGAGGACTTGCCTAATGTTAGGCGAAAACACTTGAACTGTATGCAGGTGTGCTAAAAAGTTAAATGAAAAATGGTGGCGTTGAAATTAAGTACCGACTTCCGCCATCTCGTCGTGGTGTAAAACTTTTCATCAAATCCGCAATGGTATCACGAAGATGTTCCGCATTTTTTTACCGCCCATAAGCGCGTGCTCGCCGCGAAGCTTATTATACGGGACGAAAGCGTGTTGGCTACACTTTTAATAATTGCTCTTTGATTATAAAAATGACTCAATTAAAGTTGGCGCGTTTAATCTCCTCTGGAAATCTTCGCCGCGACAACGGTGTCGATTTCATATTAGATTAGTTGAGAATCTGTACAGTTGAGCTTTCTGATATTTTTAATTACGACTTTTCGTATCATCGTCTGAAGCCATAATAAATGTTAAACGTTAACTACAAAACTTTGCTACTAAAAATTTGTGAACCTTTCTTAAACATTTCTTAAGGCAGGTGCATTTTTAAATGTAGCACCAGTCATTTGCAAATATTGTTTATATCAACCAGGTCAGCCTAAATTTGCAAGTCCGTGATTTTTGGGATTTCTCTAGTGGCCTGTGGAGCCGATCAAAGTTTCTAATTTTACATGGGCATGTCCATAAGGCGATATAAAAATGTAATTTACTCGGAAACTACAGGCGTGGACCACTTGTAAGTCATACCAAATATTTGCAAAACAAAGCTGAACACAAAAATGCAAGTCCGCGATCTTTGCGATTTTCGTAGTGGCCTGTGGAGGCTCTCAAAGTTTACAAGTTTACATGAGAATATCCATAAGGCGATATAAAAATGTAATTTACTCGTAAACTACAAACGTGTAGCACTTGTAAGTCACACAAACTATTTGCAAAAGAAAGCTGATCACAAATATGCAAGTCCGCGATTTTTGAGATTTTCCTAGCGGCCTGTAAAGCCGGTCAAAGTTTATAATTTAACATGGGAATGTCCATAAGGCGATATAAACATGTAATTTACTAGGACACTACAAGCGTGTAGTAACTGTAAATCATACCAAATATTTGCAAAAGAAAGCTGATCACAAATATGCAAGTCTGCGATGTTTGAGATTTTCCTAGCGGCCTGTAGAGCCGATCAAAGTTTATAATTTTACATAGGCATGTCCATAAGGCGATATAAAAATGTAATTTACTCGGAAACTACAAGCGTGGAGCACTTGTAAGTTATACCAAATATTTGCAAAAGAAAGCTGAACGCAAATATGTAATTCCACGATTTTTGCGATTTTCTTAGTGGCCTGTGGAGGTGCTCAAAGTTTATAATTTAACATGGGAATCTCCATAAGGCAGTATAAAAATGTAATTTACACGGAAACTAGGTGAGTTTAGCACTTGTAGGTCTCATCAAATAATTGCAAAAAAATGCAAGAAATATATAGGTCTATTATTAACTGCTAGGATAATTTTAGTCACAAAAAGGTAAAGTTTGCACGCTTATTTTCAGCTTTATTACCGGAGCAAAAACATTGTCGAAAACTATGTGCTTTCCACGATTTGCTAGTTTTACGAGCATGCCACTTGTTCAAGGAGATACTGATGACAACTTTTCGAATCTCCATAATTTGTGCATGCTGCACGCTCGTGCATGCATCTGCTGGCACTGGCAGCAATGCTAATGTGATTAATAAAAATGCATTGCGCTCGCTCAATAATCTCAATAAACGTGCGGCATGAATAGCCGTAAAAATTCGAACGCCGAAAGTTTCGCGGCGCGTGCCGAACCGAAGCGCTTTTTTATCGACGCATATCGATGTCAGCTGAAAAAATGTACGTATCAGTTCAGTTTTGGGCGAAATTGCAGGCGACACTTATCACATCACAATGTGTTCAGATTTTTTCGCAATGATGTATATTTCAGAATGTTTATACACAATGCAGATGTCTGGAAACGGTCCATACTTGATGGTACCACAGACCAACCATTGCACCTCATTCCTGTGTTTTTGCAAGTGTACATCTGAATATGAGAAAATGAAATAGAACTTCTGAAATCACCTCAGCTCTGCATAGTCATCAGATTGTATATACAAAGAGCAGGCGTCTGGAAATGGTTGGAAATATTTCTTTGACTTTCTGAAGGGAACACTTCACAGTTTGCAGTAGCACAGGCACACCAATGCACTCGTTTTCTGTACTTTGCAGATGTTCATCTTACACATCTGCACAATTTTAGTTTCCGAGCAAATTACATTTTTATATCGCGTCCCTTAGTCAGTCCCTTGTACAATTTTAAAGTTCAATCGGATTCACAAGCTGCCAAGAAAATCTTATTCGAATTCGGACTTGCATATATGTATGCAGATTTCTTTTATTAGTGTTTGAAGTGAATTACAGGTGCCACACTCTTCTAGTTTCCGATTAAATTACATTTTTATATCGCCTTATGGATATTCCCATGTAAAATTATAAACTTGGAGAGCCTCCACAGGCCGCTACGAAAATTGCAAAAATCGCGGACTTGTATATTTGGCAAATATTTGGTGTGATTTACAAGTGCTGCACTCTTCAAGTTTCTGGGTAAATTACATTTCGATGTCGCCTTATGGATATTCCCATGTAAAATTATAAACTTTGAGAGACTCCACAGGCCACTACGAAAATTGCAAAAATCGCGGACTTGCATATTTGTGTTCAGTTTTCTTTGGCAATTATTTGGTGTGATTTACAAGTGCTGCACTCTTCAAGTTTCTGGGTAAATTACATTTCAATGTCGCCTTATGGATATTCCCATGTAAAATTATAAACTTTGAGAGCCTCCACAGGCCACTATGAAAATTGCAAAAATCGCGGACTTGTATATTTGTGTTCAGTTTTCTTTGGCAAATATTTGGTGTGATTTACAAGTGCTGCACTCTTCTAGTTCCTGAGTAAATTACATTTTAATATCGCCTTATGGATATTCCCATGTAAAATTATAAACTTTGAGAGCGTCCACAGGCCGCTACGAAAATTGCAAAAATCGCGGACTTGCATTTTTATAATCAGCATTACCTTGCAAATTTTTGGTCTTACTTACAAGATGTGAACTCTTTTATTTTTGGGCGAAATTGCAGGCGATACTTATCGCATCTGTCGTTTTCGCAGAAATGAAACTATCAATTTCTGCATCGATTTACAATGCACATACATACAATGTGTTGCGATTCTTTCACAATGACGCATAATTTTATTAGCATAATTTAGTAGTGGTGGCATGCGTGTCGTAATCGTAACGTTGATTCACGTTGGCGCTGGTTACATGCGCACCGATAAACAAGAGTAAACTGTGGTATTTATTACGAAGATTGTCGCGAGAACCGGCAACGCCTTGCACGAGGTGCGAACGCGCTTCCTTATCCATGCATCTATTATTCAGGCGCATAGTTATAGATATTTATGCGCCCAAGAAGCGACACTCGATTTTCGCCTAATTTGATTTATTGCATCGTGTCATAAACTATGATTTTCCGCACGTGAAAGCGGAGCATCCGAGTTGGCGCGCGAAGGAAACGGGCGCGCCAACAAACGCATTATCAGGTAATAATGACGATTATTCGGGCAAGATCAGCGTACACCGCATGCATCCTGTTGGTGCTACCGCGCAGGCGCGCCACACTCCGCGGGTTAATGACCGCCGGCGCTGAGTCGAGTGCGCTTGCGCAGTGTACCACCGTCCGCGAGCGCGCGAAAAATATGCCTTCGTGCTTGCGTTTCGATTGTCTCCGGCGCATACGGTGGCGCGCGAACAAAAGACGGCCGCGGTGGCAATTTGCATTTTTATAAGTTTTAATAAAGCATCGGGCGAGCGGATGTAATTTTTGGTAATTTTGCAGCGGGTGCAACCGACAACGAATTAGCGTGCGTGCCTGCCGCACTCGCGTTCGATTGCGCCACTCCTAAGCCAACCAACAACAGCGGCTTGTTACGAGGGCCTACTTGCGAGCAGGCGATTAATACGCAGCAGGAACGTAATTCCGCTTCTTTTACAAGGCTAACGGTGCATAATTGTCCAACCACTATTTATGCAGTGATAAAAAAGGACACAAAAGTACATGAAATGGGTGAGGAACCTTAAAACTAAAACGAAATATTTCTGTGGGTACCAACCACAGATGTTTTAGACTCAAGAACCTGTTTCATCAGACTTCTTCTAAAATCTACCGGGAGCCTGAATGATGTTTCTTCAGACTGTCTCTTAAATCTGCGGAAAGCCTGAAGAATACTTCTTCAGGCTTCCATAAATTTTACCATAAGCCTGAACAAGAATGCCCGGAAAATTCCTGTGGAGAGCTTCCACAGGAATATTTCCTTATTGAATTCATGGTCATTGCATTAGAATAGCAGATCAGTCTCCAACCACTAATTACGCAGTGATAAAAAAGGTCACAAAAGTACATGCAAAGAGTGGGGAACCTTAAAACGAAAATGAGTTATTCCTGTGAGTAGCACTCACAGATTTTCTAGACTGCAGAACCTGTTTCATAATGTTTCTTTTAAAATCTCCTGGGAACCTGAACGATGTTCCTTCAGACTTTCTCTTGAATCTGCAGAAGGCCTGAACAATATTTCCTCAGACTTTCATAAAATTATACCTGGAAAAAAGAGTCTGGAATATTTCTGTAAGGAGCTTCCATAGGAATATTTCATTTTAGATTTCATGATTTTTGCATTAGAATATTAGATTTCTGTATTAGAATTTTAAAATGGGAAAAGTACATGAAATGAGTGGGGAACCTTAAAACTAAAATGGCATATTTCTGTGGGTACCATCCATAGATGTTCAGGTCTGCAGAACATCTCTGAACAATGTTTGATCAGGCTTCCTCTAAAATCTACTGGCAGCCTGAACGATGTTCCTTCAGGCTTCCTCTAGAATCTACAGGAAGCCTGAACAATGCCTCCTCAGGCTTCCTTAAAAGGCTACCAGAATCCTGAACATAACAGTCTCGATTAGTCCTGTGGCTGGTGTCCAGAATAGCGGATGGCTCAAAACCAAAATGAAATTCTCCTGTGGGTACCAGTATATTCCTGTGGAAGCTATCCACAGGAATATTTGATTTTAGGTTTCGAAAACCGAATCAAATTAAGTTCTAGTTACTCAAAATGTTAGACAGAGGCCATTTACGAATGTAATGTATAGGTGAAAGGATGTATGTCTATCAGAAAGTGCCTTCACCGCGAAGAATGTACTAAGATCGATGACGTACGCTGGCAGGACTATAGATACGCCGGAATGCCCTCGCATGCATTCACACACAATTACCGTAAACATGGATAACTCGCGATAATCGATGATAACGCCCTGTGAAAGAAGCGCATCAATTCGTTTTCAATTAAACAGCGCCACAATCCCTCATGGCTAAACGCCTTCAGTACTGTGTTATTTAGCATCATGAGTTCAATTACGCCTCCTGCTAGCGAGCTAATAAATCTACGCACACGGAAGACGTAAAATCATGCTTGAGACGAACGCGGTCGTAAATGATTTCGAATGTGGTGTTTTTTTTTTCATTTCAGGTCCTCGTATGTTTTCTTGTACCGGAAACTTCTTGTCTTCATCGATTGCGTTCCTTCAGACGTTTACGAACTCGCTGTGGAAAGTTAGCAGGAATAACATATCTGAAAAACATTCTTGAACAGCCGCAATCAAAACTTTTGTTTCGAAATATAGTTTTCCCCCGATTGTGATTTTTTTCGTTTATGATGTTCCCACAGCTTGAATAATGTTTCATCAGGCTAATGATTTTTGAGGGAGCCTGAAGGAACAATGTTCAGTCTTCCTGTCGTCGATATTAGAGGCATTGCGCATGATGGAACGTTGTTCAGGCTACCTGTAGGTTTTACCGGAAGCCCGATGAAACATTATTCAGAGATGTTTCTATTTCAAGTGTTAACTTCCCCCATTAGTATTAAGCTATAAATAGCTCTTGAACAATGTTTCATCAGGATATTTGTAGATTTTAGAAGAAGCCTCAAGGAACATTGTTCCGACTTCCTGTAGATTTCAGGGGAAGTCTAATGAAATTTTTTTTCAGAGATGTTCCAGTGAGTAGAAGCCTGAAGGAACCTTGATCAGATTTCTTGTAAATTTGAGACGATGCCGGAGGAAACCTCGTTCATAGTCTCCGCAGATTTCAAAGGAAGCCTAAAGGATTATTATTCAAGTTCCTATAAGTCTTAGAGGAAACCTGAACGAATATTGTTCGAGCTTCCTGTGGATATTAGTGCTAGTCTGAAGGAACACTGTTCAGGCTTCCTGTAGATTCTAGCAGAAACTTGATGAAATATTTTTCAGAGATGTTCTAGAGTGCAATATGCTGAAGGAACATTGTTCAGGCTTACTGTGAGTATTACAGGTTCAGACTTCTTGTAGGTTCTACAAAAAAACCTGACGAAATATTATTTAGAAATGTTCAAGAGTGAAGAAACCTGATGGAACATTGTTCAGGTTTTCTGTGAATATTAGAGGTTCAGATTTCCTGTAGGTTTTAGAAGAAAGCTGATGAAAGATTTTTTAGAGATGTTTAAAACTGTAGAAGTCTGAAGGAACATTATTCAGGCGTCCTGTGGATTTGAGGAAGCCTGTTGAAATAATTTTCAGAGATGTTCTAGAGTGCAATAACCTGAAGGAACATTGTTCAGGTTTACTGTGAGTATTGCAGGTTGAGACTTCCTGTAGGTCTAGAAGAACCTGATGAAATACTTTTTAGAGCTGTTCAAGAGTGTAGAAGCCTGAAGGAACATTCTTCAGGCGTCATGTGGATTTGAGAAAGTCTGATGGAAACCTGGATAATATTCAGCTATTAATAGTTTTCGCAACTCCTTGCTGGCAAGAGCAACGTATTTGTAAACACATTATTGTGCATCCCCAATCAAAACTTTTGTCTCAAAAAGACAATTTTCTTCCAATTGCATGAGGAAACCTGAACAGTGTTCCATCAGGCTATTTCTAGATTTTAGAAGCCTGAAGACACATTGTTCAGACTTCTTGTAGATTTTAGAGGATGTCTGAGGAAACCTCGTTCAGTCTTAGCAGATTTCAAAGGAAGCCTGAAGGAACATTATTCTCGATTCCTGATACATAACCTGAACGAATATTGTTCGGTCTTCCTGTGGATATTAGTGCTAGTCTGAAGGAACATTGTTCAGGCTTCCTGTAGATTCAAGCAGGAACCTGATGAAATATTTTTCAGAGATGTTTTAGACTGCAATATCCTGTGGGAACATTGTTCAGGCGTCCTGTGCATTTGAAGAAGCCTGATGAATAGCTATTAATAGTTTTCTCAACTCCTTGCTGGCAAGAGCAACGCATTTGCAAACACATTATTGTGCATCCCCAATCAAAACTTTTGTTTCGAAATACAATTTTCTTCCAATTGCGTGTTTTTTTTTTCTCGTTTAAGTGTTTCGGAAACATTGCTGCTGGGGGTCTCTGCTCAGCAGCAATGTTTCCGACATGTTCTACTGTTATCCCAGCGTGTATTTCTCCGACGAAAGTTTCAAGACATTAAACAACCCTTAGTTTTGCACCTAATGAAAAGTATTATCCAGTTACGCCGCACAACAAATAGCTTCGTTTTTTGTTCCTCCCACAGGCGTCGTTTTTCCTTTCTCCCACAGTAAATGCATGCATCAAAGTTCTGCAAAGGAATTTGCATTTAATTATCGTACTGTCAAGACGCGCGTGCCAGTTGTAAAACTTAAGTGGTTTCGTTTTATTGTGCTTTCGGAAGTTGTCCGAGGTGTGTCTAGCAGCTTTTACAAAGCTGTCTTCAGCGTCATTGCTGGAGACTGTCAGCAGATAACTTTTTTTTGGCGAGGAAATGGATCGGAACTGCCAAACAGCAGCATGAGGGGCGCAATTAGAACGCAATGATGGACGCGACGAAGTCGGATAATATCGACGGCGTTGAGTGACCGGCGCCGGCCGAGTGCCATCGAGGTAGCGCGCTCGATAATTACTGAGGGGAAGCGAAAAACTCGTCCAATTTAAATCGCATCAAAACACGCTCACCGCGCGTGGGCATGCAGATTACTACCCACTGGCACATATGTGCCGAGATGACAATGTGAGCGCACGAGTGGTGAGCCCTTCAATCAATCAATGCAGGTAGTTAAGCCCCTGCCTCTAATACGTGTGTGATTGCTGACAAATCTCACATTCCACGATGAAATTTAGGTAGGTATGTGTTTTCGATCTGCCACCTCATTCCACAAGTGTTGGTTCAATAGATTGGTGCATCACCTCCTTTATCTAACTTGAAAACTTAGCTTAGCCCTTCAAACCCTTTAGATATCTCCTTCATTTGCTTGGTTTCTTTCGTTTCGGTAGTCTTCAGACATCTCAAATTCCTTCCGCACATTCCAAATTTTCCTGAAGGGAGTCATTTATAGGAAAGGTTTTCCTGTGGGGACTTATTTACAGGTTAGGTTATCCTGAGGGGACTTAATTACAAGTTAGATATGGTTACGTTTGAGGACACAATTACCGGTTTACAATTACTGAGGGGACTTATTTACAGGTTGAGTCTTCCTGTGAGGAATCAATTACAGGTTAGCTTTTCCTGAGGGGACACAATTAGGGATTAGGTTTTCCTGAGGTGACATATTTAGAGGTTAGGTTTTCCTGAGGGGACTCCATTACAGGTTAGGTTTTCCTGGAAATTTAGGATAGCTTGAAATTTTATGTGGGGACCTATTTACAGGTTAATTTTTCTGAATGAACTCACTAACTGCTTAGGTTATCCTGGCATTAACCACAAGTTGGGCTTTCCTGGGGGACCTCAATTCTGAATTACTTTTATTGAGGGACTTAATTACACATTGAGATGCTTTTAAGGTTTTCTTGAAGGGACTTAATTACAAGTTAGGTTTTCCTGAGGGTACCTGATTACAGGTTAGGTTTCCTGAGAGGTCTCAATTACTAGTTAGGTTTTCCTGAGGGGACACAAATACAGATTTACTTATACTGAGGGGATTAATTACATCTGGGGTTTCCCTGAGGGCACACAATTATATGTTTGATTTTCCTGATGGGACTCAATTGCAGGTAAGGCTTTCGCGAAAGGACTTAATTACAAGTTAGGTTTTCCTGATTAGGTTCTCCTGATGGTACCCGATTGCAGGTTAATGGGCTCGATTCGACGTTAGGATTTCCTGAGAAGACCCAATTATTGGTTAGGTTTTCCTGAGGGGACTAATTATTTAGACTCGAATACCAGAATTATCCACACGTCACTAATACTCGTATATTCAAATACCTTCGACAATACATGTTGGCAAATGAACACTGGATAAAGATAGACCTTTTGGAACCGATAAACATTCCAACCGATATCAGTGCGATAAACAGTTGCGCATGAAATTCCACTCGTTCCTCAGAATTTAATCGAAGCATCACGGGAATATAAACAATGTTCGTAAACATCGTTCATAAACGCCGCTGCACTGGTGTACAGCCGCGATGCGGCGGTAAAACAACGCGTCATTTAATACCCAATCATCGAATTACGCACGACGAAAACCCGTAAACGCCCACGGACCATGGGCCGAGGGGCTAGGGTAGCATATTGTTTGCTTTGTATACGGTGATGCCTCATAATTCGGTCCTTTCTTTCGGGCACGCAACGCCAGGAAACGGCGCAAACAAAGGCCGCGAGACGTGAGAGACGCAAGAACGACAGTTGGCTGACTAAGCGGTCAGCAGAGACGCAGGGTGTCGGGTTGGTGTAAGGTGTTGCAGTTCTCAGCGCCTACGGAAACCCTCTTGCGTAAATGTTCGCGCCAGGTACATACAAAGCGAACAAAACTGTTTCACACGCGGTGAATCCAGGTATCTAAAAGAAGGTCGTGTTCATTGGGTTAATCATCTTCCTTTGTTGATCGATGTATGACGATTGTTTTCACCATCAGACATCTCCATCCACTTCTTTCCATTTCATGTGAAACCTATTTAACCTCCCCGGTATTGTTCACTTGACAGAGGTAGAAATACCTCTCCCAACTGCGCTTTCTATTCCAGATCTTCATATTCAGGAATGTTTTACTATTCCACTATCGGAAGTCTGAACAATGTTTCGTCAGGCTTCCTGTTGGCTTTAAAGGAAGCCTGAGGAGGAAACCTAACCTATTTGAGCCCCTCAAGAAAACTTAACCTATAATTCACCGCCCTCTGGAAAACCCTACCTGTAATTAAGTCCTCACAATAAAAGTAAATCTTTAATTGAGTCCCTTCAGGAAAAGCTGGCATTTAGCTGAGTCTCCTCAGGAAAACTTATAATGTTAGTGAGTCCCCGCATAAAAATCTAATATGTAAATAAGTCCCCTCAGCGGACACCTAACTCGTATATAAATCCCTTCAGGAAAACTTATGAAGAAATTGACTTCCTTCAGGAAAATCTTCCTTTATTGATCAACATCAACATGTTCCTATTTCAAGTGAAACCCGGTATTATTCACTTGACAGAGCAAGAAATAGCTCTCCCAACTGATCTTTCTATTCCAGGTCTTCTATTCAGGAATGTTTTATTATTCCACTATCGAAAGTCTGAACAATGTTTCATCTGGCTTCCTGTTGGCTTTAAAGGAAGCCTGAGGAGGAAACCTAACCTATTTGAGCCGCTCAGGAAAACTTATCCTATAATTCAGTGCCCTCAGGAAAACCCTACCTGTAATTAAGTCCTCACAATAAAAGTAAACCTGTAATTGAGTCCCTTCAGGAAAAACTGACATGTAGCTGAATCCCCTCAGGAAAACTTATAATGTTAGTGAGTCTCCGCATAAAAATCTAACCTGTAAATAAGTCCCCTCAGCAGAAACCTAACCTGTATTTAAGTCCCTTCAGGAAAACCTATGAAGAAATTGACTTCCTTCAGGAAAATCTTGCTTTGTGGATCGCTGTATGAGTCCGATTGTTTTCATCCTCAGATATTTCCATCAACTGCTTAATTCTGTACCAGGTCTTCCTTTAGAGGAGTGTTTAGTAATTCTTCAACAAAGTTGAGGAACCATTATGCAGATCTCTTGCAGATTCTAGATAAAACCTGAAGGAACATTGTTCTGGCCTTTAGAGTTCAGAGTTTAGAAGACCCAAGTATTTCCACCGAAGAATCTGATGTTAATTCTTTTACAGGATGCCTGAACAATGTTTCATCAGGCTTCTGGTTTAGTTTTAAGGAAGTCTGAGGAAAATTTGTTCAGGATTCCTAGAAATGTTAAAGGAAGCCTGAAGGAACATTGTTCAGGTTTTCTATAGACTTTACAATATAAGGAATATCAAAGAGAAACACATGAAGAGACACTGAATATTGAGTTATTCTTCTACAGACTACCTGAACAATATATCATCAGACTTCCTGTGGTCTTTAAAAGAAGCCTGAGGAACCATTGTGCAGATATCTTGTCGATTCTAGATAAAGCCTGAAGGAATATTGTTCTACCCTTTAGAGTTCAGAGTTTAGAAGACCCAGGTCTTTCCACCAAGGAATGTGATGTTTTTATTCTTTTACAGGATGCCTGAACAATGTTTCGTCAGGCTCCCAGTCTATTTTAACAGAAGCCTGAAGAAAATTTGTTAAGGCTTACACCTATAGCCTGGAAGCCTGAAGGAACACTGTTCAGGCGTCCTGTAGAACTTAGAAGGAGCCTGATGAGACATTGTTCAGTGATGTTCTAGAGTTTAGAACATAAGTTTTCTAGTTAGGAGCTAATATTATTTCAATTCATGATTAGAGAACCTTCTAATATGGGTCAGACTTTACAATATGACGAATATCATAAAGAAACCCAGATTCCCTAAAGGGTATCCAGTGATCTTCGGTCGAAGTGGATGCACTTCATTGGGCTAATCATCGCGTTTCTTTGTTGGCCGCTTGTTGGACGTTGTGTGCATTGTTTCGTGGCGCGTGATTTTCGGTGCGGAACTGGGTTGGGTCGGATAATTGTCGGGGCTCGTCTCCAGCAAACCCTGACCCACACCGGGGGCCCGTCCCTAATGCGTACCCATACAAGCAATCCGCCGCTAACATACTTCACACCACACACTGGTGTACTATGCTGCTGTTTTTGTTTCGGCATTGAATGGAGACGGTGGCACCAAAACGCTGAAAACCTGTTGGCCTCCCCTCATCTTCCTTCGCGCGGTGTGAATTTGAATTTACAATCAGTAGCCCAGCATCCAGCATTCAGCCGAAAGTATATCATATCGAAATATATCCGCCGCAGCCACATGAATATTTTAACTTTAATATATTTTAATGCGTTTATACATTTATTCAACGCGCAACATGCGATACTGGAACACCGAGGACATTCTACCTAATTTATGCTAACTACGTTTGGAAATTGTAACACAATTAATGATTGCAGCCACACATTTTCATTCATATCATGTCGGGATTAATTTTCTCTTGCTCGGTGGGAGAAAATGAACGCGGTAAGGCGTTGCTAAATGTTGCCGTATTTATTCATTTAAATGTAGTCTTACTCTTACATATATGTGTAGTCTGCGTAAATCCAAAATTTTAGATCTCTGCGATTATTCAGGCGAAAGTTACAGGCCTTTAAAATTTGTTACATTTAGGCGAATCGCTCATAACTTTTGAAATAATTCATCAACAAAGTTCAACTTTGGTACACGCATGTACTGTAGTAGTCCCTACTCAAATTTAAAATATTGATCAATCAAGGTTATTGGGGGAACAGTTATGGGTCTCCAAATTTGATACCACTTTGGTGATTTTCACCTATGGGCAACTACACATATATTTGTGAACATGATACCAAATCTAGCAAAACGAGTAATTTTACACTAAATCCAATATCCATATTGGACATATACGACAATTCATACGAAAGGTATACGACATTAAAATTTGATACATTCAGACAAATCCCTTATAACTTCTGAAATAAAAAACCCCAGAAACTTCAAATTTGGTACGCATATGAACTGTACAAGTCTCTACTAAAATATAAGATATTGAACATTCCAGGATTAATATAGAAAGAATTATGGGTCGCCAAAGTAGAAGACACTTAATCGAATCACTTAAATATTTCCAGATTTTCTTTTCAAATTAATGGGTTAATTCAATTATAAATCCTATAGAAATTAAAAAATGGTCGCGAAACGACGCAATACAACAGTAACTGCAATGAATGAGAAATGAATATTTTATGGAGATTTTATGAACGCAAATTAAAGCGCGCTTTTTAAAAGTGCTTGTGTATGTGAACCATCGAGGGGAGTTTTCAAGTACCCGCAAAGCCATTATGTGAAACATTTTGCGCTTTTGAACCGCCCCCACAGCCACCGCCTGTGCTACCATCACAGCCGCATAAATATATAAATTATGGAGTCGTCACATTGGTGTGCGTATTTTAATAAATGCTTAATTTTCGTGTGGCCTTAGGCGCGTCACACACCCACTTTAGGTGGGCCTTAGGCGGCCGAAATTTCATCGTAAATGTAGGCAGCCAGTTCTGCCTATAATGCGAGTGGGTCATAAGCGCACGTTTGTCGCATTGCTCTCGACTGTCGAGTGTAAATCGCATGAATCTCTACGATTAATTTTTAATGTGCCCTGTGTACACATGTGAGTACATGTCTCTATGTGCGTTGTCAAGTATCGTCGCCTGGAAATAGGCGACCGAATAAAAATGAAATGTTTGACGATGAAATTGTCGTTATCAGCGTGTTTGATTACATCGCAGTCACTGACAGACCTACACGGGAGTGTAAAATATGAGTGTGTATATGTATCTGTGCGTGGGTGTGTATGATTGGATGTGTATATGCGTGTATGTGTGTATGTGTGTATGTATGGTGTGTATGTGTATGTGTGTATGTGTGTAAGTGTATATGTGTGTATGTATGTATGTGTGTGTATGTGTGTATGTGTGTATGTGTGTATGTGTGTATGGTGTGTATGTGTGTATGTGTGTATGGTGTGTATGTGTGTATGTGTGTATGGTGTGTATGTGTGTGTATGTGTGTGTGTATGTGCGTATGTGTGTATGTGTGTATGTGCGTATGTGTGCGTATGTGTGTGTATGTGTGTATGTGTGTATATGTGTATGTGTGTATGTGTGTATGTGTGTATGTGTGCATGTGTGCATGTGTGTATGTGTGTATGTGTGTATGTGTGTATGTGTGTATGTGTGTATGTGTGTATGTGTGTATGTGTGTATGTGTGTATATGTGTATGTGTATATATGTGTATGTGTGTAGGTATGCATGTGTGTGTGTATGTATGCAGGTGTGTGCATATGTATGCATGTGTGTATGTATGCATGTGTATTTGTGTGAATGGGTGTATGTGTAGATATATGTGTACATGTATGTATGTGTATATATGCATATGTGTATATGAACATACGAGCGTGTATATACGTTAGATTCGCGCGTTGGGAATTCTTAAATGGACACGTGAAATGCGCACACACAATGCAAGCGCGTGTGCCACCTTTCGGCGAGCTATTACCGCCGTCTAGGTGTGTCAAGTCGGGTGGCTTTGGGGGATGAGGGACGTCGGCAGAGGGTTGAAAAGCAGGCGCATTCGTTGCGCGTCGTTTAATACGCGCCTCATGCTCGCGGGCTGCCTCTCCCGCCCCCGAATGGTTCGCACCGACGCGTTGATAGCTTCTACATATTTGCTGGAGCGACAACAAAGGGTGATAGTCAAACACTTGACATAATGTAAACACCTGCAATATATAATGCGTCTGCGAACGCAAATACTCATTCAGACGTCCTGCACGTCTCCCGCACGCGCTTTTCGATGCCTTATCTGGGTCTACGACATGACCTACAATAGGTATACTCAGTAGTTGCAAGAGGGAAGTAGGACTTCGTCTAGAACTGTTTCGAATATGTTGATAGATACTGTCGCTCATCCTAGAGGTTTAACCGCAAATTGTCTTCCATCTCCCTCTCAAGAACCTTTAAGTTACATAGAGGGCAATTATGGTTTGAATGGGAATTTACATACCTACCAAATTGATATTTGGCACATTTGTGCTTGAGGAACTTTTAGAAATAAAACCCAAAAATAAGATATCTACAATTAATAAAAGGCAAGTTCTGGGACTTCCCATTTAGAAACACTTAGGAGAATTTCAATATATCCTTCAAAGTGGAACCTATAAAGTTAAAATTTAGCACATATGTGCTTGAGGAGATTTTATAAGAACAGCCAAAGAACCAGACCTCTACTTCGAATAGAAGGCAAATTATGGGACTTCCCTTTTAGAATCACTTAAGATCATCTCAATATATCATTGAGGATTGAACCTACAAAGTTGAAATTTTGCATATATGTGTTTGAAGAAATTTTATAATCACAGTCAAATAACCAGACCTCTACTTTGAATAGAAGACAAGTTTTGGGACTTCCCGTTTAGAATCACTTAGGAGAATCTCAATATATCGTTGAGGATTGAACC
>JAODAC010065089.1:0-18114 GCA_027575185.1 Mimaenictus wilsoni
CCAAACCTAACCAAACCCAACCAAACCTAACCAAACCTAACCAAACCTAACCAAACCTAACCAAACCTAACCAAACCAAACCTAACCTAGCCTAACCTAGCCTAACCTAACCTAACTTAACCTAACCAAACCTAACCTAACCAAACCGAACCAAATCTAACCAAAAGTTACTTAACCTAACCTAAAACCAACTTATCTTCCTCATTCTATCTCTTCTTAAACTAACTTCTCCAAAGCTATCAAAGCATATACTTATCTCTGGACTCTGTGAAAAACTAGTCTTAGAATCTAAAATTGTAATCCAATTCGAAACTAATTACTAATAAAAGCGTTTTAAAGCCAACATGCGCATTGCGAGACTATGCAACTAATTCGACGTCGTGAAGGAAAGACTGGGATAGAGGAAAAAGAAGCTAATCGCATTTGAAATGCGATGATTGGCTGCCGGACGCGTATAATGGCCGCTGGCGAAACATAACCTCAAAGCATAACCGGCGATAGGCGGTTTTTTGGCGCGCCGTTCGCTCGCGCGCTTGTTCATGCGCTCTTCCGAGTAATAAAGGCTTGAAGCCTTCTCTCTAATGAAGGCTCCGCCGATGTCGGTGCTGGTTTGTTGTTCTTGTTGTGTTGTGCTGTAGTGTTGCTGTTATAGTGTGCATGAGATGCCGTGATTCGTTTGCGCATTGAGCAAAGCGACCAAACGCTGCGCGGCCATTACGAGATCTAGCGAACGATCTCTTCGCCAGCCAGCATTCAATTGTTTCCCGGTAATGGGCTACGTGATCGAGCGGTTGCGCGCCGCTTACGTAAAATCGATCTCTGAACGCAGGCAAATTACATGCTTGAGCCTAGGCTGGATGGATGTATAAGCGATGGATGGGATGGCGGCGATATTGTAGATGTAGTACTTAAATCACATTCCCGCTAACTTTATTCTTTGTTTTAATGATGCTGAGGAGATTTTATAGGTGGTTTTTGCTCTAGAGATATCCTTGAGGATTGGGCGAGGACTAAAATGGGGTCGAGTCTCGAAAGAATAATCTCAGGTAAAGTGGCGCTATCCGGTTCGAAGGACCAATTGTAAAAATATTGCGAAATATTTTTCTAACTTCACAATTTTGAAAGGATGCAAGAAATTACATTGGAGTAGACATGACCTCGCAGGTTAATCAAAGGTCGTCAATTATTTAGTGTCGATTGTAAGGAATTTGGAAATATTAACAAAGTTGCAGCCTGCCTTGCTGTATAGATCTTGGAATCTTGGAAGGAGTGTCCTCGAGGGATTAGCTCTCATTAGCATTTTGTTAAGAGTTAATTTTTCAATGGAACTACTCCGGGCGAATCGAAGATATCCGGTTCGAAGGTCCAATCGATAAAAAACTTGGCAATTTCTTTGTTTTAACCAAACCATGTTCAAAGGACAAACGAAATAGAAAGGAGTAATTATAATTATAAGGTGACATGTATAAGAATAATGCATTATAATTAGTTTAGTAACATTAGAATGGGTGTGGTGTCGAAGGTGTATCAATGTTTGTCATTATATTTAGAGTCGATTCCGAAGAATTACAACAAATAAACCAAACAGTCGGAATGGACGATCAACTGAAAGTCGCCAAAAGAGACAAATAAAAAGAAAGTCTGACAACAACTGATTAGATGTAGCCTCAACGAATTGCGAAGAATCACCAATACCACCAAACCGCACTAGGTATGTCTACGAAAGATTCAGCGAGTGTTTCTGTATAGATCTCGGAATAAGAGTGATCTCGAAGGATTAGATCACAAATACCGAATATACCGAATGCTAACTGTTCCTAAGAACTACGCCTAGCAAATCAAAGATATCCGGTTCGAAGGACCAATAGTTAACAAAGATGCAACATGTTGCATTTAGATGTGGCCTAATTGTTGTGTAAATATTATAAACAAGTGTCTTAAACTTTAAATCGAGGATAAATAAATGTGAAAAAAAAACAATCATGATGCAACAAAATTTCTTTTACACATCCACTCTTGACTTAAGTATGACCTATGTCATTTCCTAAATACATCACCTCCAAAACCCATTTGAGGTTAAGCCCTATATAGTTTATATAAATTGAACCCTTCACTAATATCCCTTAATGCGAGCCTAATATCCCTTGATGCGTGCTGCGTGCCTACACCCGTACTTAGCTCCTTCTCCTCTTCCTTCTCCACCTCCACAAAGTCCACCATACTTAAGTCGCCACCCGTTCTAAACGCAGAAAAACGGGACACATGCTACGTCGATAAAAAAGGGTTTCGAATGTGAAGTGATTACGTTGATTTTCTTTTTTTCCCTTGCGTCTTCTTCACTTGTAGCATTATAGCATTACCAATTTGATTTTTTTCTGATGACATAGCAATGATCTACGTTGTTCCAAGAGTGATATTAATATAATAACCTGATTGTGTGGTATTCGTCTATACGAACCAAAGAAGGGAAATACGAAATGTTGTACACTGATTGTTAAATTTAATGAAGGTTAGTCTTAGGTGAATGGCGCTGAGGAGAGTTTTGGAACTTTGAGGAGCACCCGGTATAGTGTATCAATATGCAATTACCTGAACGTCGCACAAAAGCGTTGTTATTCAACCGTCACACCGACACTCGCGTCGTTTATGTGCGTTTAGCGTTTTGTCTTCTTGGTTGAGTAGAGTTTGAGTTTGAGTTTTTGTTGTTGTTAGGTTGGAATGGTAGGCATTACCACAGTGCGAGAAATGCGAGGATAATGACGTTAACATGACGTTCGAGTGGAATTAGACGAACAATTTCTTATACTACTCAAATTGTTAGAAAAACTTGAACGAATATGCTCAGATCGTAGCGTCGGAAGCAATTTTCCTGGTTATTAATGTTTTTATATTGATTGTTTATCCATTTGTTGATTTTTCTTCTATTACTAGATGAAATTATTTTCTTTTCAATCTATCAAAGTGGAAATAACAACAATAAAATGTGATTTTATCAGGAAACTTCACATTAGTGAAAAATTTTTCTTCTTCTTTGCAAAATTGCAAAATGTTTATACAAATATTTGATGATTTATTATTGATAATAAGTAACATTTGAAACTTGTGAAACTATAGGATATTATAGGTTATAACTTGAAGTATCTTATGAAAAAGTATCAGTAGTTTTTGTTGGAAAACAGAAGAGTTATAATTAATTTTGTTCGAGCTTCAGGAAAGTTGAAGCATTGTCACAAGATTGACAAATTGTGACACGAGCCGAAGACGTTTTTCTACGACTGTTATGTGTGAATATATTAAGGATTGAGCTAATTTTATTTCGTCGCAGCCCTGTCGAGACAGGTTTCGGCACGGATTCGATGCAAAGCAAGACAACGCGGCATTATTATAGGAACATTACAGCATTGTTTGCTTTGCACACAAGTACGCCATGAAATTTTTTAAGATATATTACGAACAGATTCGTAATATGTTCAAATATGTTGTCATAATCAAAACAATACTGAAATGAATTTATCACCAGAACTGTTATGATCACCCGTAGGTAATGTATATCATTACTTAATCAAAATTGACAAATAAAAGTTTAATAAAAGTTAAGAAAAGTACGATTGAGCTATACGATGGTACATTCTATCAATTTTAGCCATAGATCGAGCATAAATAACAGCAAGAAAGATATTTAAGCGAAAAATTATGAAAAATTGTTAATATAATGTGAACTTTATAAAACAGGACTAGAAAAACACCATTTACACAACTTTTTCTGGATTTCGTTTACATGATGCGTAAACGAAATTCGTTCAATTTTGCATTGTTTCTCATACAGCCCAAGGCGTTCTGCAGTGTTTTGCTCACCCTCGTCCTCATTTTGCGCTCGTTTTGCGTTGAGTGCTCCTCGGCCGATTATGGGCCCCCGAAGCGAGCGATTATGCTAAAAGCAATTGCCTATTAATACTATTTAAACGCGCGTCGAACGCATTAATTACGCCCCGTGTATATGTGACCATGTGACTTAAGTATGTATACTTGTCCAGTATGCTTATATGTGAGTGTGTGTGTCTGTTTGTTGGGTCGCGAAGACGACGACGACTTTTACACATTATCGCCGGAGCGTCGGCGAAGACGGGGAATAAAAGCGCGTGTGTCGTCGACGGTCGTCGCTAATGCGTTTTACATGTAGCGCCGCTGATATTATTAATCTGGAAGTATTTAGCGTTTAACAACATCGGATACAAGCCTCGTTACTCGTTACAACACGCTCGTTATAATCTGATGTACGATTTGCACTCTAGCAAAGCTTCTTTTTTGCTTGGCTTTGTTTTATTTTCGTAAATTTTGTTTAAAAAAATCAAATTTACGAGGCTTTGAGGTTTTGTCCAGGTATATTTTCTTTCTTTGTAAATAACCCTTTGCAAAATTGTTCAATCTAGGTAGGAGTGTCAAAAAGTATCGATATCTGTAGGTATGTTCGATATTTACCGATTCTTTAGGGCGATAAGTATCGAAAGTATCGATACTTTATATTTTGACAATTTCAGCTATGAATTATACGTGTGTCACCTGTATATGTGAAACGTAAGTTCCCCAAAATTTCCCTACATATGATGTAGGTAACGATACTTTCAATTTATATTTTAGTTCCGATACTTTCATTCAAAAGTCGGGAATATAATAGTATCGATATGTGTTCGATAATTTTCTATATTTCTTAAAATGAACTTCAAAATGAATTTCTCCACCGTCCCAGTAGTGAAACATATGCACCACGAATATTCCCAATAGATGGCGCCTGTGGTGTCAGTACTATACCATTAAGTATCGATATTTTCAATCAATACTTCGGAAACGATATATTTATATGATTTTTTGGCATTTTGATACCTTAAAATTCTAATACCTTTAAATTCTCATACCTTCAATACAATAAAGTATCGATACTTTCTTGAATTTTAAAACGTCTAGCTTCTAGAAACATATAAGTTCGAAGTAGGTAGATTATTTTTATAATTACCTAAAAATATAGACATCAAAAGTTTACTTTATGAAATCTTTTTAACAGTGTTAAAAGAGTCTTAACAGGAACCAAATAATTATTTCACCTCCTTTTCGTTCTAACCTAGCCTAGCTTCTATAGTTTCCAACAATGCATCCTAGAGTAATTAATTAACCTTTTAACGCCGGTAACCCGTGAAACTATAACAAGGCACATTAAGTAACAGCAAAGAGGCGACTAAATGGCAACTGGGTGGCGGTCGCAGTGTGCGGTTGTAATGAGGCGCTTAAGTAACGATCGGCGTTAAGTAAGTTACAGCGGTCGTAAGTAAAACGCAAAAGGTATTTTGTTGGCAAAACCAACAAATACCTGTGCGAGTGCACAGTTTTCCATAGCAACGCTCAGTGTGCGGGATGCGTAAATTTCACCGATGTCGCTGTGGGGGAGAGGAAGGTAGAGGGTATGCTTAATTTGTTATTGCGCGCTTGCCCTCATTAGCTGCTCTGCGCCGAGGTGAACGATTACTTAGCTAATTGCTTAGACAAAGTTTACGTAAAGGCGAGGTTTGATAGCTAGGAAAATTTCGCACATTCCTTACAATTTAGAAATTTCTAATTGTATGTGAAAACGATTTATACCTCTTCCTTTTTCTCTTTTAATACAAGTAAAACAGGCAACCAGATTTGATGGAGTATTTTTAGTGACTTACAGATTGTAGTAACATCTATTAGATATTTTCCATAACAACTTTTTAAATTCTAAGAAAATTACGGTAATGTAATGGAATCCGGGTGGATAAATCATGTTTTCTTATAATATAGTGTTTTTGACAATACATCTTTACATTCCTATGTTTTTTCTGCAAGAAATAAAACCTTCAATTGCCAGATCTATTTTGGTATAGGAAATAGAGAAACCTGAAAGTATCAATAACACAGTATCGAATGAAAGTATCGATACTTTCGATACGATTGGTATCGAAAAATTGGGAAACACTACCTGCGCCATCTATTTGCTGTTCAAATAATTACAGAAAAGAAAAGTAATGGGCCTTGTTGTGGAGTAATGATCTTATTTGATAAAATTATCTCTTTTGACAATAAACCTTCTTTAAACTCCTAAATATTCCTTGCTAAGGACTTGTAGAATTCTTTCTCTGGTTTTATGTACAAGCTTCAAAATTGTCAACTGGTGACGATTCCAAAGTATCGAACGAAAGTATCAGAACTTATTGGGAAATATCACTACTGGAACTAATAGAAACACTTTTCATCAACAATTCTCGAACATTTCAAGTAGTTGCAAAGGACTTGAAAAAGGAACATATAGATGAACATATCATAGAAAATGAGTCCTTTGATATTCATAAACAACTTCATTGAATCTTCCACCTCTGAATACATGAAATGTCATAGCACATCCTGATACTTAAGATAAATGATTTTGTATTACGTTTATTGTTTTATTATTATTCATGTCAATGGTACAATATGGGTACTGAACTTAGTCCACCTCTTAAACGCACCATTGAAAGTCGCACCGTGCCGTGCATAGACGTCACAAGAATTTAAGAAAACAATCAAAGGGTTACAGTGAAAAGAACAAAAATAAAAAGTAGTCTATCTCTCAAATTTTAACAACACATACTCTTTAAAAAAAGGCATGTTATAATCGGATTGTAAGTTTCTTACAAGGGGAGTGTCCCAATTGTCCAACACCAAATTGAACGAAACATTTTGGACGTATAGTACATATATATAGAAATAAATTGTGTTAACTGGATTTTATGGATTTTACTGGATTTTTTTATGTTTGGAGTCGTTTGGAGTCCAAAAAAGAATTTCAAACTTTGGTATATATTGCATATATTGCGTATATTCGCATCAAGCGCGCCAAGATCGGTCTACATGCTTGCGAGTTGATATTATGCCACGTAATTCATACAGCGAATGATGCTGTCAAAGCAATATATATCAAACTTTAATTTTTTTGTCAAATGACTCAAAACGGTGTAAAATCCCGTTAACACAATTTATTTCTATATATGATCAATACGTAGAAAAAATCTCATTCAAATCAGTGTTGAACAATTGAAACACTCTCCTGGCAATGTATACCTAATTGCCTAAATTCAGGTTTCATTCACCAGTTTACTCCCCTTAATTTGGGGTGTAAACTGATAAATAAATACAACCAAACCTAAAAAATGAAAGTTATATATTAGGAATAATCAGATTTCAGAGTGTCTTCAAACAAGTTTTGCTTTTATGCAAAACATGTGCATTAAAAACCGTATTATCAATTTAATGAATATATAACAATTTAGCAAGAATTACTCAAAAGATAAGGAATTCCCAGGAATTCTCCCCACATCGTCGTTAAAGTAACGTTTAAATTATCTCAAATTTCTTCTCTCTTTCTCTCTCACTCTCTATCCCTCTCCCTTTCTCTCTCGCTTCTCTCTCTCTCTCTTCTTCTTATTCCTCTTCTCCATCACCTTCTTCATGATCTTTCCCCATCATTCTCTCCCTCTCTCTCTC
This sequence comes from Mimaenictus wilsoni, assembly GCA_027575185.1. Taxonomy (NCBI): domain Eukaryota; kingdom Metazoa; phylum Arthropoda; class Insecta; order Coleoptera; family Staphylinidae; genus Mimaenictus; species Mimaenictus wilsoni. The sequence continues at coordinate 7,534 of JAODAC010065089.1, forward strand.
TCTACAACTTTGAGACGATTTTAATGTTCGTATTTTACATACTTTGACTGCTTTTGCCCGTGCACTCGATGAAATGCACTCGATTTTATACGTGCCCACATGTTGGAATGTTTTCATCCGTGGCAATCAATGCAACGCAATCGCCAGCGTTGCATTTACACGGCTTTAGTGCAGGCGACGCGACGGAATACTTGCGGCGGTATTGTCTAATAATTAATTTAATCTACTTAGCCGTTTAATGGCGTATTTATAGCCGATAAAATTATTTATTGGAAGGACTTAATTAATTACGCCGTGTGTGCTGCGTGCGTGCTTGGCTGAATTCAGGTAGACGCATGCATTTAAGTGTGGTGTGTGTGATTTTTATTTTTATGTTTTTCCCATCTTCTCAAAGTTGGCAGACGTTGAGCGAAGGTGAAAAAGTTGTTGGCGTAGTTGTGAGTGGAAGAAGGAGGCGCGGTGGACAACTACAACGACTACGATGACGGTGATGCTAATTTTACGAGCGTCATTATCGTAAAACATAAATAAATACACAATAAAATGATGGTAAGTGTATATTATGGGCATGGACACTGCATAAAATGATATAAGACCATTAATATGTTTTGTAGGCTATTTTTTGTGGCTTTGATGCGTTATGGATTCGCAGAAAATGGAATTATTTATAGTGTGGTGATTTTGTTTGGTGTTTTTAGTTAGTGGCGACATCTATGATTGGTTAAGGTAAATTATATTTGTAAAATAAAGTGGATGTGCAAAAGTAAAGTAACATTTACGTTTGCAATTGGCCGATTCGGTGTACAATTTTTATTTGCATTTATCGATAATGATCAGATTTTGATCTTATCTTGATCTGATTATTATCACTTTATTATCTCTGATAATAGCATTAACATTTCCAAACTTTAACAAATTTTTGTTAAAGTCATGTCGCAAAGAACGGCTGTCAGGTTGTAAAAAATATTTTATGTATATTATTGAAAGGTGAGGCTCTTAGGAATTAGCCTATAATAATGTTATATAAATATACATTTTGTGGTATTAGTGCCATCTATGAACTTTCGTAAAATTTACGACATTTAATATAGAAGTTTTCCATCGTTTTTAGAAACAATTCCAGTTTTCTATAATACAGAAGTATAGAAAACTGTATAAATTAAAATTGCTTTTAAAAAATAGCTCCATCTATATATGGGTGGATGTACAAAGGGAGGAAGAACCAAGAAGATTGGGAATACGAAAATTCTGCCCACAGAGTGGGAGGATTCAATTGAGGATGACTTTGACAAGGCAAATAAATCCAGTGGCGGCGAATTATTCGATAGACACACTAGACACGTGGCTAGTGGTCCCGATGTAGAAAGGGGCTTGATCTCAGGTGGTCTTTCATCGCTAAGTGGAACTATGGTTCGAATAAAGTGCTATTTGGATTCAAATTTCACCCAAATGATATTAATACTGAAATCGAAGAGTCTGCAAGAACTCCATGCAATTCGAAATGACGCCTTAAAGGATTGAAGGATAAATAAATCCGTCGGTGAAGAGCTAAGGATACAAGAAATAGTGAGATGGATGAAGGATGTGGAAAGGATCAGGAAAGGAGAAGTATACCAAAAATCCACCATAATTATATAAAATACACTCCAATAATAGAATAACAATAGATAGAATACAGAAAATCTTAAAGATGTGCTTAATATTTGAATTAGTGATTAATGTCTCGTTTTTTACCTGAAATTGGCCATTGTGCAACGGGCCGATTCCCAAAAGGATGAATTAACTAATAGACGATAAAGTCCCAAAAAAATAAATCCTGATATTTAAACAGAACTGGTGCATCCTTAACAAAATTTATGAGAAAGAGGATTACAACAGAAGGATTTCGATACTTTAGAGATGTTAATAAAGTAATTTTGACTCCAAATACCCACGATGGAAAATAAAGCAAAAAAAAGAAGAAAAAAGAAGAACATAAAGAAAAAGAAGCTATATTTATTAATATACTATTTCAGGGAAACCTGCTTGATTCGGAATACAATATGGCAACCAATATCAATTCAGATCAGCAAATACATATTGCCAGATAATCCAGTGACTATTCCTAAATTCCAAAGAAAAGTGTGTAATAAATAATTGACAGTCACACAACTATTTTGTAAATTTGAAATTTGTCTTCTATAATTTACGACTAACGACACCTATTGACGGAAAGCCAAAGTCATTACATAACTTTACTTTTACAGATTTCTGTAAAATTTAAAAGATATCTATAATGTTATAGATACAAAAAAAAGGAAATTGCCAAGCAGAAAACTGTAATAATGAGTTCTAAAACGCCTGAAAACACTTTATCATAATTTTGCATAAATTGTACTCTCATCCACTCTTTTGACATATGAACCAAACTGGTGCATGTTTAACAAAAGGTATGAGAAAGAGGATTGCAACAGAAGGATTTCGATACTTTAGAGATGCGAATAAAGTAATTTTTAATCCAAATACCCACAAAGGAAAATAAAGCAAAGAAATAGAAGAAAAAAGAAGAACAAAATGAAAAAGAAGCTATATTTACTAATATACTATTTCAGGGAAACCTGCTGGATTCGGAACACAATATGGCAACCAATATAAATTCAGATCAACAATTACATATTGCCGGATAATCCAGTGACTATTCATAAATTCCAAAGAAAATTATGTAATAAATAATCGACAGTCGCACAACTATTTTGTAAATTTGAAATTCGTCTTCTATAATTTACTACTACTAGCGACACCTATTGGCGGAAAGCTAAAGTCATTACATAACTTAACTTTTACAGATTCCTGTAAGGTTTAAAAGATATCTATAATGTTATAGATACAAAGAAAGGAAATTGCCAACCAGAAAACTGCAATAAACGCCTGAGAACGCTTTCTTTACTAAAATTTTGCATAAATTGTACTCTCATCCACTCATTTGTAAACAGGACCCTGCATTGTTCTTGTATGCTTCAGAATACAACTTACTCGATCTACGCAGCTGTCAAACCAAAAACGACTGACGTTACGAAGCAGCCGTGTGTTTGGCTCAGTGACCAAGAGGAAAAACACGAGCAAAGTGGCGCGCTGGCCGTCATCGCCGTCGGGTGAATCACGACCACCGTGAGCGCAGAACCAACCACAATCCGACGAAACACAAAGTCTACGCATACGAAACTCCTCTGATACGAAACGATACTCTCTCGGAGTCGCAACGTGTGTGTACATCGCAACACAGGACAAAGGTGTTTCGTTTCTAGCTCTACAATTCGTTGTTTTTTTTCGTATACAACGTGACGATGCAAATTGTTTTTGCCCTGAACACTGGTGAACGTGAACGCAGTGATAACACAACCTCGGAGTGAACCAGGTGTACGCCGGTTTAGTTTTAGTGACTCCCAGGCTATCGAAGGTTTTCATTCGTTTTGTGTGCAGTGCATGTGCGTGCTGGTGTGTTTAGTGCGTTCCACATCGTGGACGGTTTCACCATTGCAGAAACTGTTGCATAAAATGAAAGCGGACGGCCGTGCGTCGTCGTCGGCATCAGCGAGAAGAAGAGGCGAATAGCAGAACGGCTAAGGCTGAGAGAAGCGAAGTAAAACTCGGCAGCTGTGCGTGGACTTGGAGTTTTTATTTCTGCTACGAGATTGTGGTGATTCTGTTATTACCGCGACGGCGATAACATGGAGTCCATACGGAAGTGGTTCTACAGGCCCAAGGTAATAATATTCTCGATGTTTGTGCGTGCTACGTGTGTAAACTCTGTCTAGCAATCGTCGAAAACCTTCAAGTTTTAGTATGCCGTCGTTTGATGGGGGTTATTACATGGGTATAACCTCACTTTCGTTTGTTTGTAATTCTACAAGAAACAGGTTTAGGTTATGAAGTAGACATGTCAAAAAAATATCGATATTGATAAATATCTATGTATCGGCCTCAACATTTCGATATTTATCGATAATGGCGATTACATCAATGATATGTCAAAACGATACCAAAAATTTTGATATCGATATTATGAAAAATGAAATTATCGATAAATATCGAAATTTTGAGGCCGATATAGATATTTATCAATATCGATATTTATTAACATGTCTAGTTAACAGGTAAATTTTCGTTCAATACTTGGCTGTATTGCCATTTTTAAAATGTTTGTTTTTAATTATACCTTGCTTTATTTGAGTCTAAACTTTGAGAATACCAATGATTCTTACTTGACTGTATTGTCATTTTTAAAATGTTTGCTTTTAATCGTAAACAAACCTAATATGGAGAGTGTCTCCATTGTCCGACACGAAATAGAGAAGTACATATATAGTAATAATTTGTACTCCCGGGATTTTTCGCCGTTTTGAGCCCTTTGCCAAAAAAAAGTTTGGTCACAAATAAAGCAATGTTTACCTTGCTTTATTTGAGTCTAAACTTTGAGAATACCAATGATTCTTTGTTCATATTAATATGGCAAAGATAGTTTCGATATCTGCAGATATACAGCATGACAATATGATGGTAATTTTACGTTCGAGAATGTAATCATGTCTTAACAAAATCGATAATTCAATTTTAATAATATCAATATCGAAATTTGTGGTATCGTTTTGACATGTCGTTGATGTAATCGCCATTATCGATAAATATCGAAAGTTTGAGGCCGATATATCGATATTTGTCAATATCGATATTTATTGACATGTCTAGTTCACAGGTTTTTCGTTCGATACTTGGCTGTATTGCCATTTTTAAAATGTTTGTTTTTAATTGTACCTTGCTTTATTTGAGTCTAAACTTTGAGAATACCAATGATTCTTTGTTCATATTCATATGCCAAAGGCAGTTTTGCTGTTTGCAGTCATACAGCATGACAATATGATGGTGGTAGTGCGTTTGAGAAAGTAAACATCTCTTAGCAAAAAGCTATACTTGCTAGAGCTTGATGCAAAAAGTTAATGCTACTGTTGAACATTTTTAATTATTAAGATTTCCACTTTTTACAGTTGGATATGATACAGCAACGGGGGTTAAATAGCTGGGACAAATGGGAAGTTAGGGGGTCAAAAAGCCAAAAATTGTATTTATATCAGCACACGTTGCAATAAAATAACAAAAAACGAAATAACAAGATTCCATGAGGGGGACTCGGGCCCCTTAAGCCATTTAAGGGAACATTCAGGATTTGCCTATATAAACTATTCCATTATACAGAAATATTTCATTATGTTTCCGCGTTAGACAGGATCTACAAGTGAATAATGTATATTACATAAGTATAAGTACCAACAGATCTGGAAATGTTTCCGTTGTAGACAGGATTCCTTTCCAATTGGTTCCGCTCTCAGGTTTCACTCTCCTATTTATGTTCATCTGGCAAATAGGAAACTTACATAGATTGGTTAAATTTTGGTTAAAACAATTGGTTATTGACGGCCACAAATTAATTAAACAAATGAAACGAGATAAAACAACATATTTTCGAAACACAATATCATTTTATTAAGAAATGTTTATATTTATCAATCAAAATATTTGATAGGAATTTCCGTCTAATGATAACACCTTTTCTCATTTCAGATACAGTGATATTACATATTTTATAATGAATTTCACTTTGAAACTTGACAACAAACGTAATTATTGTACAGTAACTTTAAATGCTTTCCCGAAATGAGTTAACAGTGTTAGAGTATTGTACAATTTATATGTATTACTGTAAATTACTCTAGAAAAAACACAGTATTATTGCATGATGTTCGTGGTGCTAAAATACCGTTAAACCATTACTAACGCTCGTATTTCTGTAATTTTTTAGAAATTCTCATGATTTAGAGACGTATTTGCTCTTTGTCTGCGATGTTGTTATATTGGAGCAGGCATTTGTTATTAGTTCGCATTAACTTAAGAAAACGGCGCTTTTAAAAAAACGAAAGAGAAGGTTATTATATCATTATATTACGCATTGACGCACGCGGCGTAACATTTTGGGAAAGTTTCCTTAGAGCTCAAACAGATAGTCGATTGGGTATGTGTTTGGATACGTTGATAGAATCAAAGATGTCAAATAAATAATTTTCCATTTTGATTATTTATAGAAACATCTTTGGATGTAGTTAAATATGGAAAAGTTTTAAAGACGCAAGGGTATGTTAAGCTTATAGCTTGTGATTCACCGGCTTAGTTTTCTTGGGAGGTAGACGTCCAACTGTCACGCCATCGTTTGGGTGGTCGCCCTGTCGATCTTTTCCCTGGCGATATCCCTTCCATTGCGATTTTGGCTATTCTCATGTTGTCCATTCTGCTGACGTGATCGTGCTGACTATGTCCTTAATGCCACATTTCTCTCGGATAGCGGAGTTCCTTATTTTATCCATTCTGGTGTACCCTGTTATAGTTCTTAATGTTCCTCTTTAACTTTTGTAAGTTAAAGTATGTAAGTGAGCTGGATGAGGTACTGCACAAGGGGCAAAATGGAGGGGTGGTAGTGGCAAGGACGAAGGTATGGATTCTGGCATATGCAAGAGGTATTAAAAAGTATTGAAAGGTATATGGACAAAAGGGGACTGAGTGTGAATGTGGAAAGGACAAAATGGATGATGTTCAGAAAGCCGGGCGGAACGTTCAGGTTGGAAGAGCTGTTTTGGAAGGGAGGGACCATCGAGAAAGTAGAGGTGTAAGTATTTGAAATACTTGGGGTGTCTTTTCAAGTACACAGGATCATGGGGACAACACACTCGATGGTTACAACAGAAAGCCAGGCGCGCATGGATCAGAGTGAAAGAAAAGTGGTGGAAGTTGTGGAGAGGCAACTGGGACGTGGTGGTGCGAATGTGGGATGGATGTGTGAAACCAATTTTAATGTATGGAGTGGAGGTATGGGGTATATATGAGTGGGAGTGGCTGGAAAGAGAACAAGGATGGTTCCTGAAGGATCTAATGAGGTTAGAGAGGTCGACACCGAATTATATAGTCTTTCACGAAACCGGAAGAATGAGTATAGTCTGGGAGGCTAAATGTAGAGTAATAAGGTATGAGGAAAGACTAGTGAGAATGAGAGAAGAGCGTTTGATGAGGTAGGTTTGGATGACAGGATTGAGTGCTAGGGAGAATACATGGGGGGCGAGAGAGAAGAAAGTTGTAAGATGCGGGCGGGTTATCGGAGACGGCGGTGAGGCAGTTATGGGAGAATGGGACATCGATAGAAGGGATAATGAGGGTGAGAGTCCGGGAAGTAGAGGAGCAAATTAGGTAGAGCCACATTAAGGGAAGCACCTATAACCCAGGGTACTAGACAGTACAAACTGTGTGGAGGAGCCCAGAATATATTGGCTGCATAGGAAAAGGAGCGACGGAAAAAGTGACCCTGACACGTGCAAGGTGTGGTTCGGAAGAGAGAGGAGGGTGAGTATGGATGAGAGACGAGTTCAGAAAGTGTGTGCTATATGAGGAGGGATGGGATACTTGGGAAAATTTAGTAGGGGAATGCGTGGGAATGAATCAAAAATGGGCGAGAGGTATGCGAGAGGGAGGGAATGTGATCGTGGGGTGGTTAGGAGAGAAGGGTGAGGGGGTCGTCAGGGTGTCCGCGATAGTAAAGGAGAAGAGGAGAAGGAAGGCTCGACTGGGGATGCTTATGAGGCGGGCGAGTACCCAGTAAGGAATATAGTATTGTGTATTTATTTATTGTTGTATTTTTAATATTTGTTAATGTTTTTTTTTTCGCTGAGAAGTTCGTCAAAAAATCCTAGAAAGAATCCTAAGAAAAAAAAAGCCATAAAAAGTCGATTTTTTTAAACTTATTTATTTAGTGAAAAAAAGTAGTATATACATAAAATAATATGTCAATAATATGTCAATATTCATCCCCCCACCCGGAACTACCTGTTGTGGCATATCAGATGGTCAGTTTGCGGTGCCTTAGATTGTGTACCCCGTTGTTCCTATTGTTAATTGTTCCTCCTTGGTCTTCTCAATTAATACATCTTTTGTATAAGAACTGACGACGTTCCATTGTATTTCCTGTTCTATCATGAGCGGTATAATATCCTTCACAAGTAACGTTCTCTTTAGCACTTTTTCAGCTGATAACTTCTTGGATTTCCACCTCCTGCACGAGAAGAAGGTGTATTCAGCAGTATCGGTTTCTCCGCAATAGAAGCATTCGGGGATTGCTCTCTTTCCAATGTGGTATAGATACTCCCCGAAACATCCATGACCCGAGAGGAATTGAGACATCCAGTAGTTGTCGATTAAAGTTTGAAATTTTCAATGTATCAGTCGATAAGAGGAGATATACACTCCATATTCTCCGAAACTAGAAGAGAGTGCTTCAAGATATTCCAACAAAAAATATTGCAAAATCAAAGAGAAATATGCTGGTGAAAAAAAATATATAAAGTCGGTACCGATAGGAGAGAGGGTTAAATAAAAAAAATACTTAAATGAGTTTGGTATCAATATAAACAACTTTTTTTTATGGATATCTCCAAGAAAATTAATTTTTGGATTTTGTACTAACTTCACAGAGGTGATATTTCCTAAGGCTATAGAAATTGCAATCAAGACTAATTGAAAGATAATACTGTGGTATAGACGAATGTTAAACTTTCAATGTTGAAACAATAGGAATAATTTAAAGCTCACATTTCGAACAATATGTATGACAATCGAAGATGACACAAAGCATCGTCGCGGTCAAAACGCACGTTATCTCAATCATTTGCGCGTAATCTATGGCATACCAGAAAAGCGATAGCTTTTCATACGCGATATGATTTGATTCATACAATTACGAATGTGTCAAGTCGAGTCGAATCGACGAATGTAAAGCATAAAAATTGGAAGACGTACGCTTAATAATATTAGAAAAAAAGTAGTAATAACGTACAACATTGTTCCGCGTCGCCTCATAGAATCGCTTGCTTGCTTTGGTTGCTCCGGCAAACGATAATTATGTCAACAAACGAGCGAGATACTCACTTCGCACGCGTTTGACTAGTGAAAAAACGCCTTGAAAACAGCGCTACGTTGCTACTTGTGTATGTGCTTGTGCGAACATGCAACAAAACGTACAACAACGCAATAACAAACGCAGTAACAAAAAAAACTGCACACATGTTCTAATTCTAGAATATTTCTGCAGTTTTTGTGCAGGCGGATTCAAGTAAAGACATTGCTATTGAGTAGGAATAGATCAGCTGATTGCATTGACTTTTAATTTTGAGAATGGAATGATGTTTGCAACCAACAGAACAATTTTATCTAGAATTGCACCAATAATGTTGTAAAATTTATTGCATATATAACACTGTTGTTTAAGTTTATTGGCAACTTACAGGCTCATGAAATTTATTTTTATTTGCATCACATGTTTATATATTCGTTAATATTTAAAAAAATGTCAATAGATGGCGTTATGAGCGATTTTTAGAATGGCGATATCAATAAGTATCGATATATTTTCGATACGTTGATATAAAAACTTTACAGATTCGATTTCTTTTAATGCAGAAAAGTATCGATAATTTCTAAATTGTTTGCAAAAGAGTTTTACCAATTACATTTGATTTTCAAAAAAAAATAGTAATATTTATTTCTAGAGTTTCTTTGTTTTATGATTAAAGAAATTTGATTATTGAAATTTTCTAATTTATTTGCAACCAACAGAACAATTTTATCTAGAATTGCAACAATAATGTTGTAAAATTTATTGCACTGTTGTTTAAATTTATGGGCAACTTACAGGTTCATGAAATTTATTTTTATTTACATCACATATTTATATATTTGTTAATATTTAAAAAATGTCAATAGATGGCGTTATGAGCGATTTTTAGAATGGCAATATCAATAAGTATCGATATATTTTCGATACGTTGATATAAAAACTTTACAGATTCGATTTCTTTTGATGCAGAAAAGCATCGATAATTTCTAAATTGTTTGCAAAAGAGTTTTACCAATTACATTTGATTTTCACAAAAAAATAGTAATATTTATTTCTAGAGTTTCTTTGTTTTATGATTAAAGAAATTTGATTATTGAAATTTTCTAATTTATTTGCAACCAACAGAACAATTTTATCTAGAATTGCAACAATAATGTTGTAAAATTTATTGCACTGTTGTTTAAATTTATGGGCAACTTACAGGTTCATGAAATTTATTTTTATTTACATCACATATTTATATATTTGTTAATATTTAAAAAATGTCAATAGATGGCGTTATGAGCGATTTTTAGAATGGCAATATCAATAAGTATCGATATATTTTCGATACGTTGATATAAAAACTTTACAGATTCCATTTCTTTTGATACAGAAAAGTATCGATAATTTCTAAATGTAATTGGAAAAACTCTTTTTTTCCAATTACATTTCATTTTCAAAAAAATTAGTAATATTTATTTCTAGAGTTTCTTTGTTTTATGGTTAAAGAAATTTGATTATTGAAATTATCTAATTTCTTTGCAACCAACAGAATAGTTTTATCTAGAATTGCACCAATAATGTTGTAAAATTTATTGCATATATAACACTGTTGTTTAAGTTTATTGGCAACT
>JAODAC010065089.1:33138-49947 GCA_027575185.1 Mimaenictus wilsoni
CAGGGTCTGGAAAATCGAAGTTTTCGACAAAATTAATAAGAACAAGAACATGTTCTCAACACTAGAAGAAAGAGGATGATTTTCTACTTCGAATGTGATATTTTCTAAATCTGCAAGGCTTCTAATAATAAAGTTACAGCTCTTCAAAGTTGATCACATTTTGAAACTTCCATAAACACGTTTTGGAAAATCTCATTTTTTGATTAAACTAAGAAAAACAATGACATTTTCTCGACGAGAAAAGAAAGCAGATGAATTGTTGATTTGCATATGTTTATTTCTAAATCAGAAGGACTTCTAATAATGGTGTTATGCCTATTCACAGTTGACTAAATTTTGAGATATCCAAAATTACGTTCTGGAAAATCGAAGTTTTCGACAAAATTAATAATAAAAAGAACATATTCTCAACACAAGAAGAAAGAGGATAATTTTCTACTTCGAATATGATATTTTCTAAATCTGCAAGACTTCTAATAATAGAGTTACAGCTCTTCAAAGTTGATCACATTTTGAGACTTCCATAAACACGTTTTGGAAAATCTCATTTTTCGATTAAACTAAGAAAAACAATGAAATTTTCTCGACGAGAAAAGAAAGCGGATGAGTTGTTGATTTGCATATGTTTATTTCTAAATCAGGAGGACTTTTAATAATGGTGTTATGCCTCTTTAAAATTGACCAAATTTTGAGATATTCCAAATCACGGTCCGGAAAATCGAAGTTTTCGACAAAATTAATAATAACAAGAACATGTTCTCAACACTAGAAGAAAGAGGATGATTTTCTACTTCGAATGTGATATTTCCTAAATCTGCAAGGCTTCTAATAATAGAGTTACAGCTCTTCAAAGTTGATCACATTTTGAGACTTCCATAAACACGTTTTGGAAAATTACATTTTTCGATTAAACTAAGAAAAGCAATGACATTTTCTTGACGAGAAAAGAAAGCGGATGAGTTGTTGATTTGCATATGTTTATTTCTAAATCCGGAGGACTTCTAATAATAGTGTTAAGCCTGTTCAAAGTTGACCAAATTTTGAGATATCCCAAATTACGTTTCGGAAAATCGAAGTTTTCGACAAAATTAATAATAACAAGAGCATGATCTCAAAACAAGAAGAAAGAAGATGACTTTCTACTTCGAATGTGATCCTTTCTAAACCTGCAAGATTTCTAATAAAAAAGTTATAGTTCTCCAAAGTTGATCACATTTTGAAACTTCCATAAACACGTCTTGGAAAATCGTATTTTCCGGTTGAACTAACAAAATCAATAACATTTTCTCGACGGGAAAAGAAAGATGATGAGTTGTTGATTTGCATATGATTATTTCTAAATCCGGAGGACTTTTAATAATAGTGTTAAGCCTGTTCAAAGTTGACCAAATTTTGAGATATCCCAAATTACGTTTCGGAAAATCGAAGTTTTCGATAAAATTAATAATAACAAGAACATGTTCTCAAAACAAGAAGAAAGAAGATGACTTTCTACTTCGAATGTGATCCTTTTTAAACCTGCAAGATTTCTAATAAATGAGTTATAGTTCTCCAAAGTTGATCAAATTTTGAACCTTCCATAAACACGTCTAGGAAAATTGTATTTTCCGGTTGAACTAACAAAATCAATAACATTTTCTCAGCGGGAAAAGAAAGCTGATGAGTTGCTGCGAACATTTTGTTAAGATATATGTACATTCACAAACACACTACTACCATTAAATTGTCATGAAGTATGACTGCAGCGAAGCTGACTTTGACATATCAATGTGCACAAATAATCATCGCCAGGCAATTTTTGGAATTCTGCTCACAAATTGCAATAATTAGAAGGACAAAATGATAAATGCCTCCGAAAGGGCTTGAATCAGCCGCATATGATATATGTTAAAGGCAGTCATACTACATGACAATATATATGATGTTAGTAGTGCGTTCCAGAATCTAAACATCTCTTAATGATAACTTAAATTGCAATTTTTAGGGCACATGGATGGGTTTCATGACATCATTCTCAGGACTGGCGCGAATCATAAGCCCCATTGTCTTATCCTCGGTTTATGCATCGATGGGTAACGCCATGACAGTGCTCCTAACGAACTTTGTTTTTATGTTCCTAATCTGGGTGACAATATGGGCGATAATCTACTGGACACGAAGAGGATCCATCGTAACACGGGTTAAAGCTGACTTAAGTGATGATCCTCCACCTGAATGTGAATTAATTGAACGTAACAGTGATAATACTTGTATAAAAGTTTAAAATATAATTCTCATTTTTTGTTTAACTTTTATTTACCTTTTTTTATAAAAGTATCGTTACTTTCGCTTTAGGAATATCGGAAACACTAGTAACACCATCTACCGACAGTTTTTAATGTCTTACTTACAAAGTAAGTAGAGAAATGTAAAAAATTCGTCCATTCTTACAAGTATCGATACATCAGGTATTAATACTTATCAATATCGATATTTTCAATACTTTCATATCTTAAAGCTTAAATTTGTTAAGAAATTAAACATGTTAATGAACAATGTGTCGATGGATGTGCAGTACTCATTTCTTATTTTTTTCATATTTTAATAATAAGAAGCATCGGTATTGGCGTATTAAAAATATCGACAACTCCACTAATGTCATCTATCGACAGCTCTTCCAAGTTTTCTGAAACTTGCGTTCTTACGAAGAGAAAAGTACGAAAATTGTCTCTTCACAAAAGTATCGATAAATTATGTTTTGATACTTTTATCGATATCGATACTTTTTTTTATATATATTTGCATCTAAAATCTACAATATATGGTGAAAAGATAAAAATATTATCATATCGATGGGTGTAGTGATTTCTTCACTTTCTTACTCTTGAAAGAATCGAATCTATCACTAGCGCCATCTATTAGTCACTTTTCAAAGTTTGGTGAATTTTATGCAGATTCACTTAAAGATGTCAGGGAAATTCGTCAATAAACTAAATTATCAAAAAACGATTTCGATAATTATCGATACCTAAAATATATCAATACCTGTTAACACCAATGTTAATTGTTAAGAATTTAAACATATTAATAAACAATGTGTCGATGGATGTGTAGTACACATTCCTTCCTTTTTCTTATTATTTTTAATAATAAGAAGCATCGTTATTGGCGTATTAAAAATATCGACAACTCCACTAATGCCATCTATCGACAGCTCTTCGAAGTTTTCTGAAACTTGCGTTCTTACGAACAGAAAATTACGAAAATCGTCCCTTCACAAAAGTATCCATAAATTATGTTTTGATACTTTTATTGATACTTTATTTTATACATTTGCATTTAAAATCTTCAATATATGGTGAAGAAATAAAAATATTATCATATCGATGGGTGTAGAGATTCCTTCACTTTCTTACTCTTGAAAGAATCGAATCTATCTACCACTAGCCCCATCTATTAGTAACATTTCAAGGCTTGGTGAATTTTATGCAGATGCACTTATAGATGTCAGGGAAATTCGTCAACTGACTAATTTATCAAAAAACTATGTCGATAATTATCGATACCTAAAATATATCAATACCTATTAACACCAATGTTAATTGTTAAGAATTTAAACATATTAATAAACAATGTGTCGATGGATGTGTAGTATACATTCCTTCCTTTTTCTTATTATTTTTAATAATAAGAAGCATCGTTATTGGCGTATTAAAAATATCGACAACTCCACTAATGCCATCTATCGACAGCTCTTCCAAGTTTTCTGAAATTTGCGTTCTTACGAAGAGAAAAATACGAAAATCGTCCCTTCACAAAAGTATCGATAAATTATATTTTTAAAATCTTCAATATATGTTAAAAAAAATAAAAATATTATCATATCGATGGGTTTAGTGCCTATTTTACTTTCTTATTTTTGAAAGAATCGAATCAATCTACCACTAGCGCCATCTATTAGTCACTTTTCAAAGCCGGGTGAATTTTATGCAGATGCACTTATAGATGTCAGGGAAATTCGTCAATAGGCTAAATTATCAAAAAACGATTTCGATAATTATCGATACCTAAAATATATCAATACCTGTTAACACCAATGTGTTATTAAGTATTTTTTTATCAAGTATTGATAAAAAACATGAAAATGAAAAGAAAACAAACGAAAAATATTAGCATACAATGCAGCAATGAGTTTATTATGTTCAAATGTTCAGAAACGGTACATTTATATCCAAATCGTGCGACTATTCTGTCCCACACACATTCAATACGCCTTAACCTTAAAGTCCTAACACATAAAATCGGCATTAAAATATTGCAACAACTCAAAAACTCCAACTAAAAGATTAAACAAAGAACGATGCACAAAAGGCACTCCACCATAACCTCAACGCTCCATGTTTGCACATTAATGTGAATCTGTTCGAAATACAATCAAATGGCAATAGAATCCATAACCTAGCTTAAATTAGCTTAATACGTACAACTTTTTCTAACCTCTTAACGGAACCACTCTCAGACACCTCAAAAAAAATAACCTCAATCTTTGGAAGTAAACATTGAAACGTAACTCTCTCTCTCAGAGACAGACAGACACACAAAAACCATCTGTAAAATGTGCGTCTATTATGTATATTATAATCCGATAAGATGTGTAAATATTTAGTGATACAGTTAGCAATTAACAAGCGAATTGTTGTTAATTGGCAATATGAGACACATATACAGAATAATTCGTAAATTCTTCGATCATCAAACAGTTTTATACACTTTGTAAACGTCTTATTGTTAAATGTTTTAGTTTTAGAGGTTATTATCCCGTGAATAGGTTATCTTCCTGTTTCTCTTACTTTTTTCCTGTTATCGTTACTTTTTCTTTTCTTTTTTGTTTAGTTTTTCGGTTATATATCTTTCTTTATTGTCTCTCGTTCAAAATTGACATGTGGCATAATGATATGCGAAGATTGCAGAAAATTGCGTCGTTTAAAAATTGATATTCCATGTAGATATGATTGTTATGAGCAAGTAACATAGATATTGATATTTCTGAATGCATGCTTACATTTTAGGTTAGTTATTTCGTTATGTAATATCAGGAAATGTCAAAAGTATGGAATTCTTTCTATTTCACTAGAGTCGTGAACGTTTTGTATTTTTTGCTTGCACCACGTTTGGAAAACACACATATAAAAGCCATAGATATGAAAAACTAGCTTAGAATGTACACAGTTTACAATATTGTTTATCTTATTGTCGCTGCAATTGCAGAAAAATCTTTGCAAATATCTTTCACATTTATCTTCCGTCTATCGGCCGTTATACATACACAAAGTGACATCTGTCAAAATTTGACATATTCACAAAGTGACATATGTCAAATTGACATCTGTCAAAGTGACATCTCTCAAAGTGATATTTGTCAAAGTAACATCTAACAAAGTGTCATCTGTCAAAGTGACCTCTGTCATGTCATCTGACAAGGTAACATTTATCAAAATGACATCTGTCAAAGTGACATCTGTCAAAGTGAAATCTGTCAATGTGACAACTATCTCAATGTGACAACTATCTAAGTGACATCTGTCAAAATTTAACAGATTCATAAAGTAACATCTCACAAAGTGACAACTGTCAAAGTGACATCTGACAATGTGACAACTGTCAAAATGAAATCGGTCAAAGTGATATTTGTCAAAGTAACATCTGACAAAGTGTCATCTGTCAAAGTGACATCTGTCAAAGTGTCATCTGACAAAGTAACATCTATCAAAATGACATCTGTCAAAGTGTCATCTGTCAAAGTGTCATCTGTCAAAGTGACATCTGTCAAAGTGTCATCTGACAAAGTAACATCTATCAAAATGACATCTTTCAAAATGACATCTGACATATGTCCAGTTTTGACAGATTCACATTATGTTGTTTGTGTTGCCAAGGGTAAAACAATTTGAGTTTACAACTCATTTTCAATCATTAGAACAAGATTTCACTGTATTAAACAGTTTACAATTTATTGTCGTTTATAACATCGATTTGTGCTTTTGTTTGCTTTTCTTACTTTATAATGTGTAAGATTTCTTAATTTAATTTTTAAATTTTAAATGTTTAAAATAGATTATAATATAATACATTCTGAGTAATTTTAATTTATTGTCACTCAATCGCAAAGGTTTGTAATTTATTGTCGTCGCCCACTTTTGTATATTTTGACATTTTTTCGGTTGTTTAGGTTGCCTACGTTAAAGCATCAATGTCATCTAAAGCCGTAGCCTAACCGGATTAAATATATTTCTCATTATCTTATAGACTAAGAAAATTATCGATGAATATTTAACATAATCAATCTTAATGTTTTTCAAGAGAAAAAAAATTTCAGTGGTTTCTTTTAAAGTTATAACACATTTTTGCTTTTCGGTGTTAGGACACAGCTTTAGAAAAAAGATGTTTTAACACAGTTTCGCATAATCTTTCGTAAAATTCAATTTAATTATTGTCTTCGTTGACTTATCATTTGTATATTTTGACATTTTGATGTGCTTTCAATTCTTCACTTGATGGAAGAATAAACAATGATACTAATGAAACACATCATTCTGAATGATTTTTTCAAAAGATAAATTATTTTTGGTACTTTTCTTTAAAAAAATTCATACATATTCATTTTTTCCTGTTAGGACACCGCTTTAGAAAAATTGTATTTTAACGTAGTTTTCTCATTCTTTTGCGTAAAATTCAACAACATTAGCTTAACTACGAATACATATACACCTTAGATCAAATTATGAATTATTTAAAGACATGCGATAAGATTATTGTACGTTTTTTTTTGTTTGTTAATACGTGTAGAAATGTTAAAAATTCTTCAGCGACTGTGCTCGCAAAGCAAATACATACATACAATTCCGTCTCGAAATTGCCATAAAATTCTTAAAATTCTTTTATCATTTCATATTTTCATCATTTTATACTTTCATATTTTCATATTTAACTTAGAAACTATTGTTATTGTCAATATTTATATAGTAATCCGTAATCCTCAAAAAGTTATTGTCGTTAATTTCTCTCTTCCTGGAGCTTCATTGAGATTTGGTAATATATGATGTAAATATTAACATTGTATAGGAATATGTTCATTAGTGATATTGTCCTTTGATATTGTTCATTTTCAATTCGACAATTTTCAATTGGCAAATTGTTAATATTATAATATTATTTCGTTATTGTACTAAAATTCATTATCTTTTTCGCAGCGTTTCAATTATTGACGCGTTTCTTTTTTTAACGTTAATTTGCAATACTGACAAATGGTTAATAACATTTGTTGTTTTTGTTCAAACGTATTTTCATCGATATTTGTTGAAAATTTTCAACCGCTTTGAAGAAACTTTAAAATGTGTTTCAATACTCGTTCGTAGTTATATCGCTTATCGATATGTATTCACATTGAAACAAGATAAACTTAGCTGATTTTAACCTAGTTAGCCTTAACCTAGAACTTACTTTACTATCATATGTTTTTCATTGTATTCTTAGTATTCTTGGTTGATGTGACGTGTTTTCGCGCTTTACCGCTCGACGCACGTATGTTAGAAAACATGGTCGATTGCAGTCCTTCGCAGGAGGAATGCTAGCAGGAATGCCATAGCGAGGAGTCCACCACCAGGGATGGTGGTTAACCACGCTGATGACGCGCTATTTTGACGATCGATGTAACCTGGATCGACGATGTGGATTTTCCATCCGAGATTGTTATGGGTAAAACACTGAAAGTGAAAAAGTTCGGTTATACCTTGAGGTTAAGAGGAATTTTGGTTAAGAATGATTAATTTGGGAAGGATAGTGTGAAATGGTTAGACTTAAAATGAGGTTAGAAGTCTATGAAGTAAGGTTAAATTGCTAATTTTACGTTTCTGATGACTTAAGTTAGGTTAGGTTAAGTTAGGTTATGTTGCTAGTTATTCTGATTAGGTTAGGTTAGGTCTATGAAGCAGTCTATGAAGTAAGGTTAGATTACTAATTTCACGTTTCTGAAGTCTTAAGCCAGATTACATTAAGTTAGGTTATGTTGGTAGTTATTTTGATTAAGTTAGGTTAGGTCTATGAAGTAGTCTATGAAGTAAGGTTAGATTACTAATCGTTTCTGGTGACTTAAGTTAGGTTAGGTTAAGTTAGGTTATGTTTTTACTTATTTTGCTTAGGTTAGGTTATATTAACATAGGTTAGGTTGAAGTTGATTGAGGCGTTTGTAAGATTATCCTTGGTATTCATAGACTCCTGGAAGTTATAGGTGAGGCAGAATCACTTCTATCAAGAAGTCTAGAGTGGTTGTCATAGTCCCCCAATCCTCCTAGGGCTACCCAGGTCCTCCTAGATATAATTATCCTAGGTATTCATAGTCACCTGGGAGTTTCAGATAAGGCCTGGAACTGGTCTACCTCAACGCAGAATTATTTCTAGTCATAAGGGTAGAGTGGTTATCATATTTCCCTGGACTAAGGCAAGTCCTCCTAGATCCTCCTAGGGTCTGCCAGATCCTCCTAGATAATATTATCTCAGGTATTCATAGTCTTCTGAGAGTTCCAGGTGAGGCCAGTTCCAGATCCTGGCTTGGACTGGTCTGTTTCAAAGTAGAATTATTTCTAGTCATACGAGCAGAGTGGTTATCATATTCTCCTGGACTAAGACAAGTCCACCTAGATCCTCCTAGCGTCTGCCAGGTCCTCCTAGATAATATTATCTCAGGTATTCATAGCCTTCTGAGAGTCCAGGTGAAGCCAGTTCCAGATCCAGGCTGGGACTGGTCTGTTTCAAAGCAGAATCATTTTTAGTCATACGAGCAGAGTGGTTATCATATTCCCCTGGACTAAGACAAGTCCTCCTAGATCCTCCTAACATCTGCCAGGTCCTCCTAGATAACGTTATCACAGGTATTCATAGTCTTCAGAGAGTTCCAGGTGAGGCCAGTTCCAGATCCTGGCTGGAACTGGTCTGCTTCAAAGCAGAATCATTTCTAGTCATACGAGCAGAGTAGTTATCATATTCCCCTGACTTCTGATAGATCCTCCTAGAATCACCACTCTTGGCTCTATTAAGACTTGTTTCGGATCTTCACAAGTCTTTGGAAGATGGCTATTAGGTTCAGGGAATGTAAAGGTAGGCCGGGAGGAGCTTGAGATTAAAGAGGCTATATTCAGTTCCAAGAACATAAGTACTTATAGTCCCCTGGGAGTTTCCAGGAAGACACATCGGTTCTAGTCTCGCTCATAACGAAATCACTTGTAGCCATAGAGGTAGAAACAGATGTAACCGAAGTTTCCTGTATAAACCTCGACCGGGCTCCATAAAATTTATAATTGATTCCATCAAGACCAAGTTTCTGATCTTCAGAATACTCCAATGTCTATTAATATTTTGAGGAGTGAGCAAGATTATTTTAGGTATTTATTGTTCCCTGGGAGCTTCAAGGGAGTGAGACCAGTTCTAGCCTAGGACTGGCCTACCTAATAACTAAATCTCTTATATCTTAGGCTAGAGATATAATCATATTTCCTTGGATAAACATAAAGCGGAGTCCGTAAAATTCATAAATGGCGCAACCTAGTTACAGACCTGTTACAGTGCCTCGAAAGAGTCTAGCGAATGTCTATTAACACCAGGGAAGGAGTATATAGGATGGGCGTACCTCAAGATGTTAGAAGCAGGCTAGATTGAGTTCCGAGAACTTAGTTACTAGCTAAATTGTAGATATAACTAATAGATCAAAATTCTAAAGGAGTTAAAATTAGTTTTGAGGAAATTTAATCTAAAGATAATAAATACCTGATAGTAAAGTAAGTCCGGTGCATCCATGGGCACTGTGAAATTCAGCACAGCAGGCTCACCTTCCTCATCACACTCCAACCGCAACGTCTCCATGTACTTGGCAAATGTCTCCGTCTCCGATGACTTATCTATACTCTTATGAGTCCACTCACAATACCTTCCGGCAGCCGTGGGCACCGGATAGTTTTCCTCATCAAATTTAACCCCAGCATAAACCCTTTGTCTCCTTTGCTGAGACTCGGACTTCTGTCCATACCCACCCTCCTTCGAATCGGTAATATAGAAGGGATGATACCTCGCCGGGTTAGTTTCGTCCTTTCCACCTTCGACGATAAACTGGTAGGTCTGACCACGCTCCAAGTACAGTTCCGGAATAAGCTGGTCGTTAACGTACCAACAGATTCCCCATGAGGGTTGCCCGGTAATTGGGGTATAACCTCGTTTACCACCTGTAGGACCGATACGCACTCGGAACTGAGTCTCTCCGACGATACGCATTGGAGGCCAGGGTTTAGGTCCTGATTCGTCAACGTAAGCATCTAAGTCCCCAGAGCAATTGGCATCGTCACGGTCGGCAAAGTCGATTTTGTAGTCCTCCATGGTTTTGTCGGTCATTGAATGTGAGTTGGCTTCTTTGCGAGAATTCAGGGGACCGAAGGCTGCAATGACGCTAACCTCACCACTGCTGGGTATCGCTTTGTCGTTGACGGCTTCGTTGGTGTGGAGTGGGCGGGTGTAGGTGATGGTGGTGACACCATTACTGCGATCCCCAGAGATGAGTTTCACGTCGTTCTTGCCTCCGATGCGTTGATCTGGACATACTCCAGCTTTCCCATCACACTGGGCTTTGTCGGACATGTAGTAGTCTACTGCGTTGAAGGTGCCGTCCTGGGTGTTGTAGAATGCTATTACAACATCTCCTCCTTTCTGTGAAGAATAGCAGGGTTCAGATAAAATGTAGCCTTTCAAAAGAGGAAGAGGAGCAGTTCAGAGGAATTGAAAATGTCAGAGGACTGTCCCATTTTTCATTTTCAAGACCTAAACATTTTGTAACGCACGTGGTAAATCGCGGTACCCATAAATTTATATTCCGCGTAGGTTGTTAACGGAAATAGGGTTCAACGATGAAGTTTGAGCGAACTGAGCGAATTTTTGTGGTGCTCAGGAAGGAAGAAGGCCCACGTGTGTTACAAATTTATGAGCATCCCCCTCTGAAAAGGGCAAAAATGCGTTCAAAATCGCAGAAAAATCCAGCAGAAACTAACCGTAACAATTTTCAAGACCTAGATATTTTCAAGACCAAGACATTTTCAAAACCTAGAGATCAAGAGGTCATTACTAAGCAGGATCAGAATAGCCCGAGTCAATTCTTTGTTATTAAAAGAGGCGCAACCTTCAACAAGGAAGAACGTAGAACATATCTTACCATCTGAGCAACATCTTGAGCACCACTCAACCCAAAAGCCATCCATTGATCCTCTCGGATACGAGCACTCAAGGTAATCCGCACCTCGTCATCTTCCATCACCCATCGGACCTGCATTCTTTTATCAAGGAACTCCCTACAGTTAGTCGGCGTTGGCGGTTGATTCGTAGAAGTCTTCACCACCAAGATGATGATAATGATATTATGATGACCCCAGAGAAAATAGAGTACAACCATGATTACTAAAAGTGTACATCAAGATACCCAATACTTACGGGATTGTACCACCATGGAGGCTGTACATGAGCAGCATTCCACAAAATTTTTATTTTATGTTAATTTATGTTCATGGTATGGATATAAGGAAATCAGGAATGGACCTAAACATGAAGGACAAAAGCGGAACACTTACCGAGATTTTGGTCTGTCCAAGAGCAGGAGGTACGTCCAAATCTTTCGGAATCATAACATGTCCAAAGTTATGCTTGTACTGAACACACCACATGGCGAGCCAATCAATGTCATAGACCGTAAGGTCTCCTGGTAACTGAATCTCAATATCTTCCCCTTGATATCCCCTGAGTGGATTAAGAGATCCCACTTCGTTGGGCACCTTTAACCCGAAGGGATTCGGTTCTGTTCCGTTCCCAACCCAAAAATAGGCATCGGGACCAGCACCATCATAGTGTAAGTTGGGTATATAGAAGGTCTTGGCATCCAAGATTGTGATGTTCTCCGAACGTAGACCATGAGCTAGTCGTTTGAATTCGTGAAGGACGCGTGGCCTTGGTACCTCTAGATTTGGCGGGATGAACACCTCGCCAAAGTCCACCTGAAAGTTGGAAATTTTTGCATTTTGGAGGAAATTCAACAAGGGTAACAACACGCTTGGCGAGTGTAGCAAGTAACGCAGGTCGATAATGTGATACTATGTAATCTCTCTCTAACTGCCCTGTTGGCGTTGGTCCCTTGGTTTCTCTTTGCCTCCCTTTCCTCCCCTTTCCTCCTTTTCCTCCCTTTGCTTCCCTTTCCTCCCTTTTCGTCGCATAGATCCCATTGCCTCTCTCTGTTTTTTTCTACGTCCTAACTCTCTCTCTCTCTCTCTCTCTTTCTCTCTACCTTCCTTTGCCTCCTTCTACCTCCCTGTGCCTCAACCGAGTCTCCGAGCCTGCGCGTTGGAATTCCCAGGGCAAGCGCGATGATAGGTGAACCTCCCTCAATTCCCCCAAACCCCCCGAAACCCTGAACCTCACCACTTATGAGTGAGACAACCCTGTCGTTCACAAAACGTGCCCTGCAACCGCCACCACCACCAGTTCCACTACCAGCCACCCCATCACGCTTGCGCCTAAATTTTGTCGACACAGCAACAACAACTCATCGGCGCGGCGGCGGCGCTGCGCCCAATTTCGTTTTTATTCATTTTTATTATTTTACCAAACATTGATACGCCGCCATTTTGGCAGCAGTTGCAGGGTTGTCGTCTGGATGCTAAACGTCGCGACGCCCACGCTGTTGCCGTTAGGGCTAAATTCAAACGGATTTACTCATTTTCTCGTTTAGGTAACGACCGAGTCGTTTCGGGATGGAAGGTGGAGGCGCCGGTGGCGGTTTGATAAAGCCGGTCTGAGGGGTGCGCGACGAGATTTATGGCGACTGCTTATATAGTGGAAATTATTAATTTCCCTCCCTGCCGCTTTTTAACACTCTTTTTTTTCGGCAGCTAGCCTTTGTCGCCGCCAGAGCCGGATGCGAGGTCTCGCCGGTTCCGGCTGGACGCCTCCCTCAGTCTGGGGTTGTTCTGCTGCAGTGCGCACCTCTCTATAGGCTCGGCAGGCGGCCAAACACCCGCTACGACTGCCCTCATAGCAGGGTGCGCATCAAAGAGGAACGAATGTTGATGTGCGTGAAGAAAGTGCTTTTGTTGCTGATTCTAAGTGCAATACTATATTCGTCGTTTTTACATAACCTAACCTTGAATTGTTTTTTTGTGTGCATTTAGTCGTGACAATATAACAAAAAAACTTATATTAAAGAAATATTTTTCATAATATTAAAGGACAATTGATAAAACAAGGAAATATAATATAATGAAAGCATAAAATGAAAAAGAAATGTATAAATAAATAACGTTTAATTTAATAAAACTAAAAAAAGAACTATAAGAAAAAAATTGACAGGATTTGATCATCAGCAACCTCGCATCTCTATTACGACGTATGAAACTGTCACTGTAGATATGCAGGGTTGCCGCTTCTAATCCGGTCGGGGCATTATTTTTACTTTTTCAGAAATTCTTGATTGTTTTTTGTTTCAATATGTTAAAAATTGATATATCATAAAAATAGAATAAAATTAAAATATAAAATGAAAACATATAAATAAAAAACATTTAATTTAATAAAACTAAAGAAAAAAAAATTTCCAAGGGAAAATGAGCAAGAAATAGAAGCCAAATTACTAGCAGCGAGAAAGGCATACTATGTAAACAAGAAAGTACTAGACAACAAACAAATTGGCAAGAATACAAAAATAAAAACATATACCTAAAACACTTATAAGACGAGAAGATGAAGATGATGAAGATAAGACGATAAGAGAGAAGATGTATGCTACAGAGGCCATCACCATGGCAAACACTCAAGAAGAAACGCTGGCAATATGTGAATAAGAGAGTAAGACAAGCGGAGGAAGGAACTAGAGCTTTGACAAGCAAAGAAATAGAAGAGAAACTTGAAAATGACTTGGTACTCAGAAAAATAAAGCAAAGAAGAGCAGAATGGCTAGGGGATGTACGGAGGATGTCAGAAACAGTACCAGCTAAGCAAATTATGTACTACAGAGCTACAGAGGCCATCAACATGACAAAAACTCAAGAAGAAACGCTGGAAATATGTGAATAAGAGTGTAAGACAAGCGGACGAAGGAACTAGAGCTTTGACAAATAAAGAAATAGAAGAGAAACTTGAAAATGAATTGGTACTCAGGAAAATAAAGAAAAATAAAGAGCAGAATGGCTAAGGGATGTATGGAGGATGTCAGAAACAATACCAGCTAAGCAAATTATGACCTACAGAGCTACAGAGGCCATCACCTTGACAAAAACTCAAGAAGAAACGCTGGCAATATGTCAATAAGAGAGTAAGACAAGCGGAGGAAGGAACTAGAGCTTTGACAAACAAAGAAATAGAAGAGAAACTTGAAAATGAATTGGTACTCAGAAAAATAAAGAAAAATAAAGAGCAGAATGGCTAAGGGATGTATGGAGGATGTCAGAAACAGTACCAGCTAAGCAAATTATGAACTGGTTTCCAAAATCGAAGAGAGGACGACGGAGACTAAGGAACAGATGTTTAGATGAGATAGAAAGGATCTAAAAGAGGTAGGGATAAACAACTGGAAGGAATTAGCACACGACCGGAAAAAGTGGAAAATAGCAACACACGAAATATGAACAAGTAAAACGAGGAAAACACGCGACTAATCCCCCCAAACATGGATTTAAAAACAAGCCTAATTTTAGGCAGGCAAAACTGCATAGCAGTGGAGAGCCATACAAAAAAGAAACAAATTGCTCCGATTAGATTTGATCCGGCAACTTCGAGGCATTATTTTTCCCTTTCAATAATTCTTGATGGTTTCATTAAATTGATCGAATAAATGAGTAAAAGTATGTTCATACTTTGTTGTTACTTGTATTTTATTTTCCAACTTACAGTAAACCGACGACACCAAACGGAAAGCCACCTGATGTCCTTGATCTTCTTCCCCATCGGCAGACGCAGGATTATGTCGGCGTTGCGATAAGCCTTTAATACGGGCGGATCACTGCAGGAACGTACCGGAAAAGGAAAACATACGAAAAACAATCAACACTAATATCGTAATATTGCTTTTTTAAGAACTACCATCAAAATACATGGGAAAACAGATGTTGTTTCATAAAGTCAGGAACAATATGAACGTTTTATAAAATATTGATATTTATTAGTAATGAAATTATTAAGCCAAGGAGCAATGCCAAATATTTGGATGTTTTGATTAACAGCAAGCTAATCTTCAACTTTCAAGCAAGTACAGCGAAGGAAACAGTCATTAAAAGATCGAAGTTCTTTTCAAGTCTCCCTAACCGAAATTCTGGACTTACAAGGAGAGTCCACGCCCTGTCAAATGAGTTTCGCAAAAATAAAAATAGTGTCGGATACAAGTTTTTTGAAAAAAAATTATGGTGAAAATCCTTAGAAGCACTACATGATAGTTCCCAAGGAAATAATTGTTAAACATATCCTTTACAAAGTAGCCATCAGGCCCATACTTACCTATTCTGCATCTGTTTGGTGTGGAATATCTAACTCCAGTTACAAGAAACTACAACTGTCGCGAATGCGATACAGTTAATTAAGAATTTACAATACAATTTTCGATAATTATTCCTGGAAAGTTTAGACAAGAGATTTCTTTGTCTAGACAGGATGTCTCATAGGCTTAGACATGTCCAATAGATTTAGATGTTAATGTGACTGACAGGAAATGTGGATAATTCTCTGAACTGGACACAAAGGAAACAAAACTTTGATTGCCCCAAAACGCATACACAACAGGAACATGAAAAAACAGGTGACGCTAAAAATGCGTTAACAATAGAACCAAGAAAGTGTGATAAGAAAAGCACATAGATTGCGTACAAACTCTACTAAAAAGGTATATGCGAAAACGAAGATGTACGTGACTTCTATGCTATGGAGCATCTGTGATCCGAAGCGATGAGATGGTTAGCTAGCGTCGAGCATTGGGGAATCCCTGCGTTGGTTGTTAGACGTAAATGTTCGCGGAAACGAATGTTGAAATTTCGTCCGGTTTGGCCTATATATAAACTAGTGCAATCGCTGCAATTTACCTGGTAAACACCCGAGTGGAGTAATCGGTCATTGGGAGTTTTTTGGTATAGTGGAGTTGCTTGGTATAGTGGGTTCTACTTGCTTCTTTCGATATTATGTTGCCGTTCCTGCTCCTTTTCCCTACCACTAGCCCTAGCACTCGCCGACCTCCGCGCAAATAATTCGCAGACATCTTTAAGCATTCTCTCTCTCTTTCTCTCACACTCTCTATATATATCGATATTTATCGTTAATCATTTTTGTTAAGAAATATAGAATTATCAATTAACAAATAAGTGTATGTAAATAAAGTCTGAATAAAGTCAGTTTTTAACCAGCAAACTGATGAGTAAGTTCGATAGCGAATATGCTAACCAAAAAGGCAGCGGAAACCACCTGAAGCAACCTGTGGATTATCAAGGTCCACAGTGAAGGAATGGATCAAGGATTGGCATCGTGCTAGTCACGAGACCGCCTAGAGGGACAAAGAAGGTCCTAGACAGGCGAAGAGGCTGCTAGATGTATCACAAAATAGAGCCCAAGAAATTATAAAGCTGAAAAAAGTGATATTAGGCTACTTGTTAGCTGTCAGTAGGCATACAAGTAGCCTAATATCGCTTTTTTCATACCGAGGTCTTGTACCACCTAGCCAATATTGGCAAAGGCGACCTCACAAGCTGCAGACTATGTAAGTCGGAGGTGGAA
>JAODAC010065200.1:0-49944 GCA_027575185.1 Mimaenictus wilsoni
TATAGAAATAACTTGTGTTAACGGGATTTTATGCCGTTTTGAGCCGTTTGCTCAAAAATAATTTTCAAAGTTTGTCATAAATGGAGCATGGTATATATTTCTTTAATAATAGGATATCTACATCGTAGATAGGTCTTACCAGCTAAATCAATATAAATATATTTAAATATTCGGTTTATTCACTGTTGGAATGACCAAACAGCCTTGGAAATGCCTCTTGGGCATTCGAATGCAAGATAAATAAGTCTCAATAAAAAAATTATCGAAAGAAATATATTGCAGTTTTAAAGAACACCATTACAGAAAATTCCTATAAATGTTAAGGAATATTGTAGTGCAAAGTTGGTTGATACCCATAGGAATCCCATGTTATAGTCGTAATCGGCGCCGGCACTATCGATATCGGATCGCTGCTTTTCATTTTTCTTGGAGATTTGTATGTTTCCAATTTGCTGCCTTTGTAAAAATGAAAATCTCCGAACAAAGCGACATCGGCTGACGCGACACGGCATTTCTGTCGCCGACTTTACATCTACCCATTACAGAGTTAGCATTAGTTAGCATCATTTAGTCATTTAGTCAAGTTAAAAAATATTATAATTTATTCACCAATGAGTGGGTTTATATTCGAGTTTTATTAAGTACTGTATTTTACTTTTTATTTTACCGCATTCAATTGTTTTAAAAACATTTCAAAATTGTATGTCAAGCGATCAAAGACAAACTCTACATAAATTGTTTGTTTATCGCTGCGTTTACGATCTATTACAAACCGCTTCAGTTTACTATCAATCGGCGATAAATTGCCAGCACTGCGCTCCTGCACAGCCACATGGCGCGAATTTAAGGGTGCTTTAAACTATTGTCAACAAACACATAAATAGCAAACACCTAACGAAAAACAAGCGCATTGTAGAATATAAATAAACGCGAGATAAAAAGACGATAAAAACATAAAACACAAAATACCAACGCTACATACACCAATGCAGCCGCCAATGCAAATACGCAAATTCATACCTTTACTCATACCTTTGGGAACAAAAAAGGGATGCGATCGTGTGAGTGAGATAGTAGGGAATTACCCCCAGCAGCATGTAGATTTTAATTAGATACACAGATTGTTATTCCAATGGTAATTTCGTTCGCATTCGCACAAGGCGGATAACAAGAGCCCGGGCACGAGGCAGTCCTTTGTTCGACTTTATAATATTAACAAAAGTGTACGAGGGGCAGCAGTGGGAGGGGGCATCAGCAGCGAATGCAGAGCGAAACAAGGTTGGGGCTGGTATGTTTTGCCTCGTTGGAGGTATATGACTGTATACGTATTTTGAGAGAAGGACTTCTGTGTTGGCTGTTGTTCAACCGTCAATGCTGCCGCCTACTTCACGGCCGCCTTGGGCGAAAAGGTAACCGGACCTTGTGAACCGTAGAACACAGCCAAAACAACGCAGCCGGTGAAGGCGACCCGGTAGGACCAATATTTTGATACTTTGCTTAAATGTTGGCCACCCGTTGCTGCCTCAAACCGTGCCACCGACCGTCGAGGTGGAATATTCACGACTCCCTCCGGACGCACCCACCATGGAGGTCGGCTTTCGCACGTTTCCCGCCGCCTCCGGGAAAGTAAGTCATGCAAAGTCCAATGAAAACCCTCTTAAATTCTGCCCCTTTCGAATTTTTAACGTACGCAAAATACTGCCTAAAATACTACTAAAGTAGTGTTAATATAGATAGCCCATATTACTGGATAGCTCTTAGCCACGTTCTACTAGAGGCCTATATTAAAACGATATAGATGTTAACGTGCTTGGAGTCGGTTTATTAATATTTTTTAAAAAGACTGTTGTACATATAAGTGTGATTATAAAATACACCGAAATAAATAAATCATATTAAAATTAAACATTATCAAATTTATATAGATGAAACTGATTGCTTCAAACATAAAGTATGCAAAAATCGATCAAATAATTCCTAGCAAAATACCGAAAAATAGAATTTCCATTTCATTTCCAATGTTTAAATTGTCGATTTCATAATTAAAACGCACGGGATTATTCGCATTTAGTCAACCAGTTTTATTTGGTCCTCGGGGAAATTCGCCCTGTCCCCATGCGTAGGTCATGCGGCCGATTTTCGATGTCGATAAGGCGATTGCGGTTTTGTTAATTACGAGCGATCGTAATTAACGTGCAAATTGGAGGCGCTCCTGAGGATTAACAAACAGATGTAAATACTCTGGGCAAAATTTTGCTACAATTTAAAATCGAAACCAAATCCATACCCATCCTCGCGCTCCCTTCTACACCCAGCGCTACATCAAAAGTCATAAATCATAAATTATTACATTTACACTAAACCCGGTAGTGTAAAAATAATTCCAGGGCATTAAACGCAATCCCCCGGAGTGCCAGACGCAGTACAAACTTTCAAGTTGTGACCCGCTCAGCGCACAAACCCTAAATGCCTCGCAGAACGCACAACCCGCCCCGCAAAACCAGAAAGTTTTGCATGCCCGCAATGACTGCGGGTATTTAAATTTCCGATGCAATGCACACCAACAAACTTGGATGGGCGGGTCTCAGCCGCATCTTTCGCTAACTTCTGCCTTTGTGACTCCGACTTGTTTGTTGGTTACATGTTTAGGCAACTTGTTTACACACGCACTGATTTGTCTTCTCTCTTACAACAGTTCTAGCTCGGGGAGTAAGTTTGTAGTTAATGTCTTTGTCAGAGGTTCTGAAACTATGTCCCATAAACTATGTGTCTCATCAAGTTTTCATATATTTGACTGAAATTGCAACTGGAATTAGGACTGTGCTTGCTACTAGGATTTGGTGTGTAGATTAGTACGGGGGTTGAAACTGGAACTAGGATTAGGATTGAGATTAGGACTATGAATGGAACTATGGTCACGATTGGTATTACAGCTAGGACTAGGATCGGGATTAGCACTAGGATTTGGGCTGGGTCTTAAATTTGGACGTGGTGCAGAATTGTGATGGGGTTTAAACTGGAGTCAGATCTAGGACCCACATGGGAAATATCTCTTTGGGTCGGAGATTTAAGCCGGATCTAGGACTTGAATCGGGACTGGTGGGACTGGAATTAGGATTGATACTAGGACTCGAATAGATAATGACTAGGTCATGACTACAATTATGGTTAAGGTAATCCCAAATCACATCCTAGGACTGGAATCGGGGTCAGATTGATGGTTGGAACCACAACCTCAGTAGTTGCGATTAAGAACGAAATTGGGACATGGGCTCAAATTGAGAATATAATTAGGAAGACATCAGGTCGTAACCGCGATAATAAACTTTATAAACAATGGAAATAAATGTATAAATGACATCGTAATTCCTAAATTACTTAACTTTTATACACATTTTCAAACATTTTGGGGTTATCCTCTATTTGCTCATCCGACTGCTTGACTCAAAACCAAAGTCACTCATAGTTTTGTCGTCATATTGTGCTGCCTCTCGACGCGATGGGGCAATTATTTACATTCAAATGCGGCCGTACTATGCCTTGACAAATCCGCAAACTTATATATTTGCACTCGAGGGAGATATACGCGAACTTAAACTCTTGCCACCACCGCCATCGCCGTCTTCGCGCCGCCAGCACCGTTGCGGCCGTCGCTACGAAGTGCGAAGTTCGCTGAGCGATGTCAGCGAAGAGGAAATCGGGTTCTGGGCGGGGTGGTGCAGACCGACGGGGTAGGCGCGTGTCGCAACCACTAAACACACTCGCATGCAGCTCAACCAAGACCTAATATCATCCGCATATATGCTTAAACTAAAACTTTGCGCAATGCCGTCAGTTGTGTGTGCGGGGGTGTGTGTATTCCTGTGTGCAGTGCTGCTGCCTGTAATCCACCGCGCGATGTTTGCGAATCGCAATTTGTTCAAATGCAGCAGGCAACAGAAGAGAAATATAATAACGCTCGTAACTCGTGCGAAGGATAATAGTGTGCGTTAACAGCGCACTGCTCGAAAGTTTGCAACTTGCAACAAACCCCTCTCCCTCTGCGAGCAAGTCACAAGACAACGGATAGTTTAGTCTAGAATGGGATACATTATCGTTTTACTTCAAACAGGCTTTCTGAAACAGTTTCCTTCTATGGAGTACATCCTTATGATAGCTTCGCTACTTTTCTTATTTCTGACACTGGGTACAATAATTGAGATTGAACAGGTTTAAATTGCGATTGGGACTGGACCAGAGACTAGGGCGGCTATGTCAAACTGGAATTGAAGATATTGTAATTTGGTTTCGAACAGTGATTGATGAGATCGGTACTGCAACTCAAACAGAGGAGGAGAAGACCAGTGACTGGAAATAGGAATGTAACTGCAATTAGGATTGGGAATAGGATTGGCACTGCGTTTTCGTGTAGGATTAGAACTGTGATTGGAATTAGAACTGGGATTGGTACCAAGATTAGAATTAGGAATGGGACTGGGATTAGGAATGGGACTGGGATTAGGAATGGGACTGGGATTGGAATTATCATTGGATTATCACAAGGATTGTGTCGGGGGTCAACCTTAGAGCCAGGGCTGGAGCAGGCAATTAAACTAGGACATGAATGAGAACTAGGATAAGATTGGAACTAGGATTGAAGGTCGGACAAAGCAATAAATGTAATCTTTACCAAGGTTTTATTTTCAATTAATCAATAAAATACTATTTTAATTGTTTCAGTCTCCAATGACAAACAGTTTCTAAACCAATTAAACACTCTTTGCAACTAAACTACATATCGCAAATCTTCCAAACTATTCCAATAAACAACTCTCGCGTGTAATTAACACAAATAATCCAGAATATGCTGACAGAGGAATACTTCCAACTATTCCCGGCGAAAAGTTGGAATAACGTTACCAGTGGGCCTCCCACACCCCTTAGGCTATCTACTGATCTCAAATCGTACTTAAAACTCGCGTGGTGCGTCGAAAATCCGGCGAGCAATTAAATCGTACAAAAGCAAAAGATACGCCGCGCGGTTTCATTCATAATCATAAACTTTCTCGCGTTTTCTTTCTTTCTAACGTTTGCCACCGCAAAACCCTGAATGGCCAACATAAATTCCACCCGCACAAACGAAATAAAGAAACAACCACTCAAAGTAAGCAAGAAAAAACACGAGGCATGCGAGAAAGAAAGGCAAAGATCAAGTTGTGGGCAACGGCAGCAGAGGCAAAAAATACAAAACGTGCTCATTGCCCTAGCGCGACTATAATTACTCTTTGCCGCCTTTATTCATTCGCCTCTTCATTTGTACGCCGAATAAATACGATTCTTTTGTTTAATTAAGCACCCGCCAGGCGTAATACCGACGCATAATTAACTTTTTCGCTCCGACTCATTTAACAATAGCACTTTAATTCGCCGCACGGGGGCGCGTCTCGCCACACTCTCCTTTAGCAGCACATGCATACGCACCACACGACGAGTTCTAAATTTTCGGTAAAGCGGTACGGATGAAAAGTGCTATAAAATGGCAAAGAAAACGCAAACAAGAGCAAAAGCGCATCTACAGCCGTGTTGATGTACCAGCTAAACATAGCAGAGCGAATATAATGAATAAGAATGGCGCGTATTGCGACCAAGTATTAAGGGAACATTATAGGCTTTTGTTTTCGTTTATACTGTTTGTACGAAACATACTAAACCTGGTGGAGGAGCTGAGCAAAATTCATAAATTTCAGCCGGGGGCCGCCAGCGTTCGAGCTCGGAAAAGGGTTTGTTTGACTTTGTGTAATAAAGATAAACAGAAATTTGATATGGGAGCATAAAAGCTGATAAATTAACGAATTTTCAAGCAGTTCCGTCGCCTTGAATAGGGTTTACTTAAGATAACCCTTCTAGGGCGGTAATCAGATTTCATCAAAGTGTTATGACTTTGCACTTGGGTTATGTACGAGTTACTTAAATTAAGTAGTATCAAAAGATATCCTTTATAGGCACCACTTAATTCGATGAGAAAATGTATTTGTTGGTTATTCCTGTATTTGTTCCTATTTTTGAATTTATGCTGCCGAGAATTTTGAATTGTTCATATTCAGAGTACGATTAACATCATAATTGGTGGTTGTGATTAACAGATGGCCTCAGGGTAGGGGCATGTCAAAAAGTATCAAAAATGACTAATTCGATACTATCGATAAGTATCGAAAATTAAAGTATCGATAAAAGTCGATAAGTATCGACACGAGGAATCGATACTTATTAATACCGATACTTTTTTTGACATACCTAGTCGCTACCATACAAATCTCTAGGTAATAATTTCAGAAGCCCACGAGGTCCCGGGTTCGATTCTCGGTGGGGATGCATAGTAAAGTGAATTTGTCTTCTCATCAATAGTATTAGCCTCTATTATGACTGATTACATTGAACAAGAGTTGAATAGAGCTAATGACCATAGCAGTCGATGCTCGGTAAATAAAAAAAAACAGTTAGACGTTAACGCGCAAACATAAACCTACGCCTAATGCATGCCGTATGAATAAAATTAATCGTAAGGAGACATGGACTAGACCTCATAGAATTTGGTATAGGCGTGGAATAAGAGGTAGAAACTAATCATACTCTAACGAGCCGACGCAACTTACTAGCATAGGTATTAAAAAGGATAATACTGAAATGCATTCATATACCAGCACGGTTATGGTCGCGTGAACCGGGACGCAATAATGCAAGCTGGATTATTTTTGTTTTGCGGCGAAATCATTTTATGTTTATGTGTGCGCCTGGCCCGTCTTGAGAACAATAAAGTGTTTGTTAGATGATTATGCATCACGGGCAGGATGTTTAGATTAATATTAAGTGGGGCAGCTGGAATTTTCTTGTCGCCATCGGTGGCTGTTTTTAAGAATAAAATTAGTACGTTCTTGGACCTGGCTGTGTGGACTTCTGTGTCTCCATCTTTTTTCACACAATTTCAGAAACGGGTAGTTTCGTGTTCCTGCAGTAAAATAAAAGGCTCCATGTGGGCAAACACCATCTCGACCGCTCCTAGATGTTATGTGTAACACGGTTACGCAACAGTTATGAACAGCAGTAGGTTCTGAATATCAATCCTTAATCAGAAGTACTTTTGGCAACTTTACAAAGGGAGAACAACAATAAATGAAAGAGCGCTGGGATAGATAAACTACCGAATGAAAACCCGAAGTATGGAGCTAAGTGTCTACAAGAACCACCAACCAAGCTATAAGATAAAACCATGGAATATAACAAAGTGGCCTATATATGTTTAATAGATTTTCCGAAAGCGATTGATAGCATTAAGCTTCGGGATATAATACTCATACTTAAAGAAAAAGGAACTCCACTAAACCCAATTAAAATCATCGCAGAAATGAATAAAAACACCACCACAAGAATACGTGTAGATGGCAAGCTACCTCAAGAGTTACCAACTGCCCAAGGCATAAGGCAAGGGGGACAGAGTAAGTCCATAACAAATCAACGCTGTATGCTTCGCGGATGATGTAGCACTGGTTGCAGAAAGCGGAAGACGATTTACAGCGACTACTTTATCAGTTCAACCAAAAATCAACGTCGGCAGGGAACCCATGCGCTGTAAACAAGTAGTTAACAACAAACCAATCGATAAGAAATGAAATTCGAGTACCTGGGAGCATATATATTGAGTTGTAGTGATAAAGTAAATGAAGCCGAATACAACATTAATAAAGGCGCAATTATATTAGGATGTCTGAAAGATATAATATGGAAAAACAAATTCTTGAAAGTAGAAAGCAAGGTGAAACAGTACAACGCCAGTGTAAGACCAGTGACAACCTACTGGATAATAACTGGACCTGAAACACAAAGAGCCAAACAGATGCTAATCAGCATAGAGATGAGAACATTGCGAGTAATAACTAAAAAGAAAATACGTGACCGGGTGAGTAACTGTATAATAAGGAAGATATGCAACATTGAGGACATCGTCAGATGGAGCAAGGCGAGAAGAAGGAAGTGGTCCGAACATGTGGAACGATTACCCGTCGGCTCCCAAAAATAGGTATGAACAACCTGCCAATGGGGGGAAGAAGAAGGAGAGGAAGACCTAAGGAATGGAAAAGCAGTTGCGCCTCAATATCAGAAGACAATTAGAAGCGAAGATAAACAGGCAAGTGCCTATGAAAAAGGAGAACCAGAATCAAAATCGTTAATATAATGGGCTTATTATAAAACAGGAGTAGAAAAATCAGTTTAAAAACAACGCTTGAAAATTGCATAGACTCGGTCTTGTAAGATTAGTTTCTAGTCTTATACTACAAGTGTACCAAATTTCGTCAGGGTCTAATCAGTGCCTCCTCTTCGTCAAAAATTAACTCAGGCCTAATTTAACAAACCTAATCTTAGACAGATTCCCAATCAAGCTAATTTCACAAAAAAGTTATAAACTATTTACTTGAAATGAAATCAACCTAATCTACACAGGTTTCCCTCAATCTTATCTTAATCTAGTCTGCATTATCATTATCAAGTAATTAATTCGTGGTTAACGCTGAAATTGCGCCTACTTAACATATAATTAACGTATACTTGACTTATTTCAACTGAAAATTAAATCAAAACTCTGGAGAGCAAGAAAGGTAAACAACTGTATCATCATACAACTTACGAAAACAATGATGAAAATTTAATGTAAACGCTCGACGTATGCAAATATGAAAATTGTGCTAATTACACAATAACAAACCCTCCGCGTTGACCCAGTCTGCTAATAAATTAGTGTACACTACCAAGAAATATGTGGTAATAAACGCAACCAAATGTTCTCAGCGTTTTACAGTAGACATCATCTGTCAGTAGGATCTTAAAATAGCTAAAACATCCCGCCAAACGCATCGGCACACATCGTGTACAATCGCCCTGATTGATTAGTAGCATCTAATCAAAAATTCCATTATCTGCACCGCTGCGAACGCATCGCAATCCAAGCATTTCCCAGGCTGCAAATTTATATTATCCTCCGCCACTACACTACGCTCTCCCGCATATCTCGTATCAGCAATATGCACAAGTTGTTATTACTCATAACTTTACATAACCTGAATTAACCGCGTACTGGTGCTACGTTAGTGCTAGGCTACGGTTAGTTGGGGAGCGTCGACGTCGCGCCGCTTCACCGTAGTCAATATTTATAACCTATAAACGAGTGTGCCAGCGCCACCTAAGCGGCGAGCGAAAAACGTGACTTTATGCGACTAACACGATTTAAAAACGGATTACAATTCGCTTCGACCACCACCTCGCAACCAGGTTGATACGTTGATAATCCTTTCAATTATATCTATAAAGTTGAACGGGTGGCGGCGAGCGGCCGTACAGAATGTAATACAATTTCCAAATCGTTCACTTGTTCAGGTTTCGTAGGAGAGGAAGAGTGGCGGGAGTGGGGGCCACCCTTCCTCACTTGCCCCTTGGTTTGCTGTTCGACAAAGCGTTTTATAGCTATCTGAACATTTTTCCACACACGTCGACCTACAACCTCCAAGCAACGTCGAGCAGACATACAAAGGGGGCCGGCGGTGGTATCATAGGGGGAGGCAGCCTCGTTTCCTCACTTTTCACATCCTGGCATGTTACGAACTTTGGCGTGCTCACACACGACGACGACGTACGCGTAATGTGCTCGTCGAGCACGTATGTAGCACACTCATCCAAACGTGGGGGACTGTGGCGGCAACGGCAGCAGTAGCAGCCGGTGGTGGCGTACGCCCGATCGGCGCAAGGTTGGTTTTTGATAAATTGTTTCAAACTCGTTTAAGCTGTACGCTGAGGTGCTTTCGATCCAACTCTACTACTACACGTAGGCATGTCACATACAAACATATTTCTACACATGCACACACTTACTTTTTTCCAAATACATGTACTTTCATACGTACATATACTTTCACATATTAACGCACTCATAAAGATTCTTGTATATAGACACACGCAAACACATGGACGAATTCAAGAAATTGCAATATCGAAAATGTTTCCATGAAAAGATGATCAGATGATATACTCAGTCGAACAATTTATATCCACTGACATCATCAATTTCTCCCCATGGTCAATTCCGGCGCGCTGATTCAATCAAAGTTAATCATGATTTTCAATTTTACTTTGATAAGTGTTCCATGTGGCTTGTAATTATTTCTTAAATTCGATTCAGAAAATACTGAAATAAATAAAGGTTAAAAGACACCATATATAATTGTAATAAATGTTTTGACAACATCCGCCGAAATCTTAATCGTGCAGACATAAACATCCCGAATGCTGAGGCGTCGAAATCGTCACCGCGAGGTCGTGACTCTCGGGTTTCCGCTGTGACTTGATATCCTCCTGGGTATATATAATCGACCAATCCCCCACAATCGGCAGTCAATCAATCAGAGACTCAGGCACCAACAGCCGTCTTCCGCTGCGAGTCTATCTTCAGCAGCCAAGCCGTCGTCGTCTACGAGACCGACACCAGCAGCCGCCAACAGCGAATATGCCGTCACCGAGACCGTCTCTGAGTCCTCCACCTGCGAGCTCGATATCCATCCACGATCTGCCCCGACAATCAGTTCCAGTCGATCACCACGATATCTTTTTATTGTGGCACAAACAACTCCACAGACTATATCAAATGTTGACAAAGATCAGAAATTAATACATAGTATTCATATGTTTATCCAACATGGCAATATTGTTTTTCACTGGCACGAATGTGCATATCAAATGTTGATACAATAATACAAATTGTGCAACCACATGGCACAACGAAATAGTCGGCAGTGATTGTACAGAAAATGAATTAGTCTTCTTATCAATAGTATTAGTCTCTAATAGTCTCTGTTAGGACTAACTACATTGAAAAAGAATAGATTGGAGCAAATGATCATAGTAGTCGATGCTTTTAAAAATAACAAATTCTTGTTTTTCTGGTTTTATTTATTTCCAAAATCGAATTTCAACTTTCGGCATCATCTAGTGGAAAGTAACTATTTTAACAATTGCCAAATGATTATCTAATAATGTTACAAGAAGATAATGGATAAGTGGAGGAGGAGGTTTGTTCAATATAGATTGCGTTGAGAATATGCAACTTTTTATTATTATATGACCAGTAATTCTTTCAGACTTCTTACTGGGATACAATGAACCACAAAATAATTGCCAAGAAAATCCTGGAAAAAAACAATATTGTCAGAAGAACAACAAGGCTTTAGAAAAGGCAGGTCATGCACCGACGCAATATTCAGAATGCGATTAATAAAAGAAAAAGCATTGGAATGGAACAACCCAGCGTTTGTGCGTTACGTCGATTTAAGAAAGGCATTTTATAGGATAAAAATAGATGATGTAAGCTATATCCTTCACAAACGCACCATTCCCAAAGACCTGGTTGAAGTCATAGAGGACATTTATACTAAAAAAGAAATTCAACTGTTGGTAAACCAAGAGACAACGGAATCCATCAGAATTGGTAGAGGTGTCAGGCAAGGGGACTATCTATGTCCTCTATTCTTCAACCTGGTGATGGATGAAATAATTATCAAAACTAGACAATGTGAAGGGTATAAAATGGGTCAAAACCACATAAATATTGTTTGCTATGCAGATGATGTTGCACTCATCACTAATACAGTGGACAACTTGCAAAGAATGCCTCACACAAAACCAAGTGCATAATCATCGCTGCACAGCCAATTCGCTGCAAACTTGAACTAGGGACACCTTAAGGAAGAAATTCGAGCACAAGTTGATAAAGCGAACAGGATTTCTGGTTTCCTTCGAAATTACATATGAAGCAACAAACCTTAGAACAGAAACAAAAATTAGCATCTACAAAGCCACAGTAAGACCAATAAGCACGTACTCTGTCGAAACGCACCCCGCAATATCTGTGACAGAAAGGCTATTGAACACCTCCGAAATGAGAACCCTGCGGTATATCAAGAACACCTCTTTACGCGATTGAATCAGCAACGTAGACGTTCGACGCAAATGTGACGTCCAAGACATCAACGATTGGTACAACACGAAGCGTAAAAAATGGAACCAACATATAGACCGCATGGACGACAGAGTGGTCAAGATGGCAAGAGACAGATTTCCTAGAGGCAAAAGATCCTCCATCCGCAAGAGATGGAGGGATCAACGGGATCAACGGGATGATCGCTGAAGATGAAAAGGTAAACTTTGCCTATCAAGGACTAAGAAGAAGAACGTCTAACTAAAGTATCTTTTTAGACATAAAAAGCAGTAATCAAGTTTACTCTCTCCTAAATCTTAACTTATTATAAATACTATAAAGCTACTAAATTTCATAACTGTATTCACAACACAGCAGATGTCTATTACCTTTATATAAATTTTAATAAAATATTTTTTCTCTGAAAACATGACTAAAAATAACATATAGAAATATTCTTTCTTTTCTCTTTTAAAATCAAAAACAAATGTTGCTTTTATAAATTATATCTAAAATTTGGGCAGGTATCTTTTTCAGTCCCAACAACATAATTCAAAAATGTCTGCCTATGTAAGCCTGATTTTTATTTCTATTTACCCACTCGCCCACCCTCGCACCTGCCACGATTTTTTAGTACCATAACACAGGAAAACAAAAAAAATGAAGATAATTGGGGCGAAAAAGTCGACATAAGCCCCGCCATTAATCCGGAAAGGAACTGGAAACAATTTCACCGGTCAATTTGATTTACTGCCGCACCCAAACCACCGAAAAATTCACAAGCACAATCCAGCACCCCTTCAAAACTGTTTTTCTCTCCACCATCAACAATCCACCATCCAAAGAAGGTTTATATTCGTATGCGAATCTACGTCTACGTGTCTAACTCTATGTGCATGTGTATTTTCTTTCCCTTTCCACCACATATTCTTCCAACACCCTTCTTGCAATATAACTAATATTTCATAAAGGATTTAATATCATCTATACGAAGGCAATGGCCGGCGGCGGCAGCAGGCACGAACGCACACATCACTAAGAGATATATATTTATATATATAAACGCATTTCAGGGGCGGTGGTTGCTGGGTTGAAATAGCATTAACACGTGTGGACGTCGAACACCACACATAGTTCCGGGATATATTTACGAAAGAAGTGCTTATGAAACGTGGCACGTTCCATATTAACTTCTGCAATCGTAGTGTATCGAAAGCTGACCAGTGCTGCCGCCTCCGCACAATTTCCCCCTGCTTTCCCCATTCCCCATTTAGCTCACAGAAAGAGTAGGAATAGATGCAGGCCGAGGGGTGGTAGACTATATGAAACCAAAATGCAAACGCAGGCAATCAGAAGTGATGCAGAAATAAAAACTAATATCAACGCGACACGAGATTAACTGCATTCATCAATAATGCCATCATATTGACAATTTCAATATTAATAAACTACGACATTATTACAATGAGTTTACACGCTATTCCCCAGCGCCGACGGCGGGATAATAATTAATCAGTGCGACCAACGATCGCACAATGATTAATTTTTAATATTGATTAATTACACCGCCGGAGAACAATGGTAATTGATTAGCAATTTTTGTATTCATGCTGCGATTTATGACCGCTTGTTTTGTTAATTATTATTAAATGTTCGCTACATTTGATTATTTCTGGAAGTGGATAAAACTCTGCAATAATCCGGGAGGACAATCGGGTAATTATTGACTTATAAATATTTATAGTTGCTAAAATTGATCAATTTTTGTGTTATTTTGAGTTATCCATATTTGAGTCCGAACGGCGCACAATCGATGGCACGCTCGATTTGCCCATTTTGAGGCATAGTTTTAAATATATTTTATGTATATTAAATATTAATCTATAAACATGAAACAAGTTGTGAGGTATCCCTCAACTCTTCTACTTAAACCTGATATGAATATTCCAGCTCTGTTCATGATAAATCAATCATTCTTAGACTTTTAATTGTAAGAGACCTAATTTTTTGAAAATCTCGTTTTCAAATTTAATGTTGGTTTTCCATCCTTATCCGTTCTTGTGGACAATTGCCATATATATCGAATTGTTCTTTGTTTCATGTACTTTTATACGGTATGAACATGTTCATATTGTACTAGGATTGTACTAGAAATTTCGATTTCGCCGGATTTATAATTGAAACCACGGTTTCATTCATTGATTTCCAATGAAATTCAAAAGATATTTTTACAACTTGTTACTATTAAATATTTAATACTTTAATAATTTGTTAATTTATACTTGTTTTTAAACTTGTTATATTTGTTTATTAATAATTTAATAATTTGTTTTGTATATGGAATGACAGAAATATTCTATTAGTAAGATAAAAAAAAAACAATGGGAAACCATATTTTCAATTATATGTCCGGCGAAAGCGAAATTCCCAGAACAATAATCAGGAACATGTTTAAGACGGATGAAAGTATATGAAATAAGCAACAATTTGATATATTTACGAAATTCCTCAGAGTTACGGATAAGGCTGGAAAACCAACATTAAAGTTGAAAACAAGGTTTTCAAAAAATTATATCTCGTAAAACTCCAAAAATGACCGACTTATTATGAACGAATTAGAATAATATGCATATCAGACGGAATTGAAAAGTTGAAGAATATTTCACCACTTGTTTCATGTTGATAGCTTAATATTTAATATGCTGAAAATATATTTTAAACTTTGTCTCAAAATGAGCAAATCGAGCTCAAATGTTTTTGGCGGATTACCGTCGCTTCAAACCACTATGCGACGCAGTGTCCAAAAACGACCGTTTTCGGCCACAATACATTTGCACTTCTAGCGAGCGACTGCGCGCGCACGTTTTGCAATTTTCGAGGAGTTCTTTTGCTGAAGATTTCTCATACTAAATATGAAGGTAAGAAGATGAAACAAACATCACAATGCTACCCAATTCTTCTACTTTCTCATGGTATCAAACTTATTTCAATCCCATTACGATAAAACTCTTTTATACTGTTTTTAAAATGAACTGTTTTATGAAATTTTGAATCTGAACTTCGATAGGGTTTTCACCCTTATCCGGCAATCGAACAATATGTCACATATATCAAATTATTCCCCTTTTTATGTACTTTAACATGGTATTAATATTTTTCTAATCAATTTTTGGCTGCTAACGATTATACCATGTTTTATAAAATATTTCATGCATTTATCGGTTGTTTTCTTGCAAATCAACACGTATACTCTTTATATCTAGCACATATTAAGAAAATCTAGTACATTAAATCCTGCCGTATTCAGAAGATTCCGTTTCATATACGGAATCCCGCCTAAAGCGGCCAATTTTCAAGGTCCGTTGTTATTTTTCATTACATAAAAGAAAAATGATCTTTATTACAAACGGGTCTAATGCGAAAGCTGCATTAAATATATGGGTGCAACGTATTTCCCATTTTATTTTTGTCTGGTCGACTTCATCGCAAAGCGTACTGATAAAAATACACATTTGCCATTTTGCCCCCCCCCTGTTTTTTTTGTTATGCGAAAACCTGTAAACAAGGGAAAGAATGGTAGGTTCCGTGATTTTCCATATGCGGCAGGTGTTACTGTAGTTCTAAATAAATTATTAATGTTAACTTCATTAACTAATTTCATTGCTTTAACTAATTATTTCAAATGACGTCTTTATCTTTTCATATTCTCCCAATATAAGTGAAAATAGAATTACACATATTGTACTGTGGGTCTGACTGAACAGACTTTGAGGTCCCGCACCCACATGTATTTGTTGTTAATTACGATACGCATATACTTTTAACTTTACTTTGGAGCGCTATTTGCACAAAAATTGTTTGCTGTGGAAGTATTCTGATTATACCAGGTAAAAGGATTTGGGTTTTTGACCTGGCTAATAGTCCGATTTACACGGTAGATACGTTCCTGAGAAAAACGTGTAAATCGAAAATTAAAAATGTTCAAGTCAAAACCGTGTAAATCAAAAAGCTTTCAGAAAATGCACAATTTTGCTATTTAACAGTTGT
Organism: Mimaenictus wilsoni; assembly: GCA_027575185.1. Classification (NCBI taxonomy): domain Eukaryota; kingdom Metazoa; phylum Arthropoda; class Insecta; order Coleoptera; family Staphylinidae; genus Mimaenictus; species Mimaenictus wilsoni. Next base: position 16,043 of record JAODAC010065200.1, read on the forward strand.
GATTTCTTTCAATATTTTTAGGTGTACACAGAAATAAAAAATTAAATGCATTGACAGGTGGTCCCTCCAAAATGTCCCTCATTTTTTCCCTCTGAATTTTACTTTAATCACAGCCGTTAATTTATAATAATCTAAATTATGCACTCACTTGTAATTTACGAATAAGGAAAATTAAATCTTTTTGAAACTGTGAAACTTTCACCCAAATCCAATTTTCCGTAGATAAAACTTTAATTTTATGCGAAGAAATACAGACACAGTGGGCATGTGCATCAAGTCAGCACATAAGCTCGGGATTTCCCGTGAGATGTGTACATAGCGCACGTGTCCAATCACAGTAGCATTTAGTAGAGTGCGATAAAAACAAAAAAAAAACTTATTTGGAAAACCGTGTAAAAGCGAAAACGTGTAAAACAAGTATCGTGTAAATCGTGAGATAGGTGTATGTTGATATAAAATAAGTTAATATTCAATATAAAACTACTATTACTTTATAAATGTAAATAATGTTATAACATTTTTATCGTTAAAATAAAGATACTTGTTGTAACTTCGTAGTCACAGGTTGGGACTCACTTAGTTGACGTTATGGTTCTCAAGAAATAAGGCACGTTCTTGATATCAAGTTATATTAAAATTAACAACAATTTTGTCGATATGATTCAAGTACTATTCAGTGGGCGAGGCATTTCCCGCCGTACAAATGCTTCGCGTTAATCCGTGAAACGAATGTGTTACTGCTTATTTGCAGGACGACTGATCAGAGACGAAATAAATGTATTACTGCTTACTTGCAGGTCAAAATACGAATTGCCGAATGAATGTGTGCGATCGTGCTCGCTCCAGCGCTCGCCTGGCGTCTTATCAGCTAAGGCAGACAGCGCCAACAAAATTAAAACAAATTTAGTGCCAATTTCAAATGCCCCGCAATAATACTTTTCACGTTAAAGAAGCGCCAACAATGATATATCAAATGATACATCAGCATTGATATAAAAATTGCAACTTTAATATTTCCAAACTTTGTTGCGAAAATTCAAATATTGTTTATACTCTATTGTTTATTGCGTTTTAATCGATAATAATCAGAGTACATCCATATCGTAATAAAGTTTAGGTGATAAAATACAGATAATTTCCCTTTGAAACGAAATAAAAGTGCTTTCGGCGAACAACGAATGCATTCAGCGTTTCAGTTTGCGACTCTGCTATCTGCAGCTGAGTGTAATTATCCTGTGACATTATTAGCAAACAAAGCGTGACGCTCACTGCGACGCTACCGCCGCCGCTCCGCCACTATCCTCTGCTATTTCTCTTCCACAGAGCGTCACCAGTAACCACCACCCCCAGAAAGCCATTCGAGTTGCCTAACCTATAGTCAACGTACACCTGTCATAATCAGGAACAATAATCGCAAGTACACACGACTATGCCGAACGAGGCAAACAATATCTACTGTTTGTTTCATAACTAATCGCACTTTGAAACACTCCCAAGAAAATAAAGTTTATTCGAGAAAACAAGTTGTTAATGAAGAATTGCGCTATCTCATCGCAAGGTTTTGTTTATAAATTTGAAATAATATCACGTTAGTTTCGATTGGCAACAGTCAGGTTAAGTCAAGATAAACCTCGACGAGAAATAGGAGAATAGAGAAACATCGAAACCAGTTACAGTTACCGCTGGGGGCGGTGAATTCGACTTGGCGGCAGCTGAGGAGGAGATGAAGATGGTAGAGAGAGGATGTTGGGGACAAAGACTGTTTTCGGGGACAAATATGGCAAATGAAGGCCGGGCCTACGCTGCACAATCACCTTCACTATCTGCAGCGACATTAAACCTCCACCGCGGCCCGCACAAGTAGTAAACCAGTGCTAAACTCGAGGCATGCTATTGTGCGCACCCCCCGTCGCCGTCGAGTGGATGGCGATGCCGGCGGATAAGATGTACGCTGGCGCAAACGACGAGAATGCAATGCGATATCGGCGGATGCCGGTGGCGACGATGCTACCACGGCGTCAGCAGTACACACTTGATTCGCTCTCGAAATGTCGCTGCCAAGTTTTCGGGGATTGCGTTCGCATACAAATTCAGCATCGATATCCGCTTTTCTAATGGCACATCTAGTCAGAGTTGTTCTGAGAAGAATGCAGACTGACTTGACCAAAGTCAAGATAGTCTTAAAAGAGTTTATTTTTTTAATATAAAATTCACCTCTACAATGATTTCAATAGCAAATTTTAAAGCACATTTTAAGTAATAAAAAAATTGAATTTAATATATTTCTACATATTCTGAAGAACGAAATAACTCCTGAATAAAATCATAGCGATTCCCGCCATCTGTTGAAATCTGAATATGACGCACAATCACAAGCGTAATCCGCCTCCCCTCAAATAAGCCAGTCGACGCCGCCGGTGAGAAATTGCCGCATTGTTTCGATTGTTCATTATACTCGCGTCCGCTCTGCCCTACCACCGCCGCTGCCGGTGCAAAGCGACCAACGAATTATATCCTCGATTAAATTTGAAAACTGCCTGATGTCCGGGGGGCCGGAATACGCGCACCGCCGGCTTTCCGTGTCCCACTGTTCCCGTGTTCCACTGATACGATTGTTCGGTACTCATTGTGTTCGCTCACCGCGCCGCGCCACCGTCACATTCCCCGATCCACACCATCGGGGAGGACGAAGATTATGCTTCACACCAAACACACCTATACACATACTAGCTACCAGACGGGTTGAGACCACAAAACCTCACGAACAAGCGGTGACAGTCGACATGTACCCACTCTCATACACACCGCCACATCCCCCCCCCCCACAAGCCATATTAATATGTCCGTATCATTAAAACCATTCACCATATACATACACATGCGTAATCACGTATAAATACACAGCTCACATTCATAGGCATACTTAAATATATACCCCTTAAGCATATTTCTGACTCTCACACGCTTCACAAATATAAATACACAAATTAAAAATTACACCCCCACAAAAAAGGCACACTCCAATTGGCAGGAATAAAAGTGTAATAAAAAGGCATGCTGTCCGGACGTCTGTTTCAATTACGCATTGGCGCTCGTTTGTGGTGGCACGAATGATGAAAACATACACACGACAACAACAACCAACACTCCCGTCCCGCCTCTTCACAGCCCCGCACCTATTACTACAATGTTATTCTTTTGCCTCCACTGACACTGCACCTCCGCCGCCGCCGCCGCCGCGTCGTCATAACAAAACAGACGAGATGACGAATAAGAATGGCGCGAACAATTTGGCTGCAAAAATGTCCCGCAATTGCAAAAAGCGTTTTCATCCGTCGCTCGCAGCGTGGAAATCAAAGAAATAAACTTGGGCAAAAACCTCTTGCGACGACGCACACATGCACGCAGAGTCTGCTGCTAAGCCATAAGAGTATTTGGCGATTTTGGCCGGGTGCAGCCAGCAGTGTGTATATGTGTGGGTGCAAGCAAGGGCCAAATAATGCGTTTAATAAAAGTGATATGTGATGGGCGGAAATTTAATAATACCGACCGCAGCCGGAGCTTGCCAACTGGACATGCTCGTTCACTCGCTCTTTTCGCATCTGGCGAACTTGGAGGTGGAGGTCGGGCGGCGTGCCGCGTGATGGCACAAAGCCCCGAACGAGCCAGTGGCGGTGGTTTTGGCGCGAGCGCACCCAATTGAATCGAATGCTTCAACATGCATGAAATATTCACGTATAAATTGCAAACAATCACGTATTATTCCAATATATTTATAGGGAAAACCCGCCGACACCGCACCGACGGCAGCAGTGGCATATTTAGAAATTGAAATAGACACGCCCGAGTTTAGCACAACTGTCAGAGCACATAGTCATGTGCAATTACGACCGGTTATCTCATCGTTGCATTAATTATTAATACTTCTCGTTATTGAATTACAGCAGGCAGTGTCAAAATATTGCCAAAGTGGATGAGAGCGTCGTAGCTTATGAGGGTGCCAAAATATGTCTGCTGTTACTATGCAAAGTGATAATAATGCTAGTTTAACATATTTTGTCACATAACAAATATACATGCAAAGTTAATTTGTTTTTGCTCTTTATTTTATTCAAAATATGCTAAAAACAGAAATATTTAATTTTATGAAAACAATTTATATTCAATCAATTATGTAATGAATTTACGGAGAATTTCAATTTAAAATTCTCATTTCGATATTTCATCAAACCGATTTAATAAAATTATATTGCTAACAATGATGAAATATACTCTTTGTTTTTGTCACTGAATCTAGAAATAAATGTTTTTAATAGGAAACGAATACATTTGTTTTTGCTCAAGCTTGTGAAATATGAAAGTTTCAGTGAAAAGCTCGGAGAGTCACGGAATGAAAGTTTTTCGTTGTTGGCAGGTTTCCGCAAATTTCAGGTCAATACAATATAATACAATTCAGAAACGGGATGACAGATGGCTTTTTGGGCCATTATGCCATTAAATTATGCATTTTTATTAGTACGCGAAATGATAAAATCGACCAATAAAATAAGATTTTAAGATTTCAGGTGGGACACGACGGGCCATTTTGGTGATGCTCATGCCCATGAGTTACCCATATAAAATATTGCATTATACACAAGTATGTCATTCCAAATACGCGTCCAACCAGTTCGGTGTAATACAGGTCAATTTACATTACATAAGGCTAGTAAATCAACGTACTTGGAAAAGTTTCTGTTGTAAACAGAATTCCGTATAATGAAATTGAATTTACAAATATTTAAAATGATCCTGATATATAGAAATGAACAACCTAATGATTGCACATCGACCCGCTTCTCCGATGCACAATGGCTAATTTCTGGTAAAAAAACGAGACATTCTGTTATTGGAGTGTACTTTATTTAATTTTGGTGGTTTCGCCCTTTTTTCATGGGGGATGACCCCTTTATTTGCTAAAAATATACCCTATTTCATTATTATTTCATTAAGTATGTAGCATAACCTTTATTGGCATTCCGGTCTTCCTGATAACCTTTACAGCCTTTCCCAAATTAAATAATAACAAAAATAAATAATAACAAAAAGAAACCCAACAATACTTCATATACAAAAACCAGCTATCATCCCAGGATCGCCCTTCTCATTTTCTACTCCAGTACCATTTTGGTGATGACAGCCAGCCCTTCCCCCTTTTTCTCCAGTCATTATCCGACAATATTCCCTCCTCTTCCTGAGGAACCTAGCCATCCCTTCTTCAGTCCTTCAGTCCCTTGCCAGGTGCTCCCAGATATCCTCTCCTCTCTCCTCCGAGCCACACCTAGCCACATCTCTTCCACCACCGCCACCGACAACCCCACCTCCTCATACGTTCACCTTCGCCTCGCCATCCACTCAATGGACCCCCTGCTGCTACACCACTCCCACTTACGAAACTCCATCCATTTGGATTTTTCCCCATTCACTATCAGATCTCTCTTACCCATAAGCCGTTCACACCTCGCTAACATAGCCTGTAAGCCCACACTATCTCGAGCCACCAATACAATATCGTCCGCATACGCCAGCATCCACACCTTATTCTTACCAATCACCACACCTCCATCCTGACCCATTCTTAGCACGCTCTCTAATTCACTAACATACAGATTGAACAGCAGGGGACTCAGCGGACACCCCTGCCTCACCCCCTTCCCGGGTTAAGTATGTATACTTATGTTATGTGAGAATCTAAAAGAACATATTTCTGGGAGTAATTAGAGACCAAAATGAAAATTCTAACTGAAAATCTGGCTGAATATTTCAAGAAGACGCATAAATGGATCTTCCCCAATTTAAAAGCTTAAGTATGCAGTGTAATCTAAATGTACATATTTCTGGGAGTAATTTGGGACCGGAATGAAAACTATAACTGAAAAACCGACCGAAATATTTCAGGGGGACATATAAACCCCATAGGTGATGACCTATAACGCGACATATGTGGTGCCCCCCCCCCAAACAAACAATTATGCGTGCAGCATCATCTGAAAGAGCATATTCGCATGAAGTTTTTAAGCCCAAATTCAACTTCCTCAGAAAATTATTAACTGGAATTTTCAAGGATGACGTTTGTACTCTATAAAAGATCATGTAAAAGTAACACCTTATAAAGAGGTCCCCCCCAAACAAATAATAAAGTGTATGATATCATCTGACAGAACAATTTTTTGTGAGTAATTTGGGACTAAAATCAAACTCGAAAAAATAATTATAAAATAGGGTATGTTTTCAGCAAATAAATGGGTTATCCCCCACGAAAAAAGGGTAAAACCACCAAAATTAAATAAAGTACGCTCCAATAATAGACTTACAATATATAGAATACAGAAAATTTTAAAGATGAGCTTAAAATTCGAATTATTGATTAATGTCTCGTTTTTACCCGAAATTGGCCATTGTGCACTGCTCAATCTACATGTCAAATTCTAAAATGCAGTATTCCAGTTGGGCTTGGAATGCTTCGCAGGCGCATAAATAAGTTGGGCAGGCCGCAGATTGCTCATCCCTGGTTTAAATATTTCAAGAAGCGTCTTTTGGTCAACTTAAACTCAAAAATTCACTATTCACATAAAAAGTTAGTTAACTTGGTAACATATATCTTATAACTCTAAATGAACATATATAAACATTAAAAGTTAACGTAAATGAAACAAAAGCCTGAAATTTGTCAATGTAAATTATAACAATCGAAAGAAAGCGAATAAAACTGTCGAAATTCCACGTGTAGAAAGGTCTGCATACCGATATCACGACCCGCCCGTGTCGACATTCGCCGTTTTCCAACAATTTTCCAAACAGCGGCAGCAGCAGCAAGGGCGAAGAAACCGCTCGAAAAACATTTATTCCACGATCGACGTCTCGTAAATCAACACAAAAATTTATGTGCTTGCTGCTCTCGGGTTCGCTCAGCTCTCTATGTGTATGTATATGTGTTTGTTCGACGAGGCAATTCACACAATTGGAATAACACCGCCACCGCTGCCGCCGCCACCGGGCGTGTATTCGATTTTACTTCCCTTTATATTTCCGCGTTTGTGCCCTCGTGCTGCATATTTTCTTTTTGTGGGCTGCATTGCGAAACCCGTCTCCGGGGTTATGTCATCGATACACGAACGGGCGTTTCTTAAAAATTACAACCCAATATCGCATGAAATGCGCTCGTAAAAATACGGAAACACATGTACTTCAATTTGCCGCTTTTATTTACTTCGTTTTTCTGCGGCGCGCCAAGACGGATGATGCCGGCGGTAATTCAAGATGGCGGCGTAAGTTAATTAGTCGAGTTTTTGGACGGAAAGATGCAACGGGGGCGACTACAAATCAGGGTGAGGGGAGAGAATTAAAGGCGAAACAAGTCCGAATTGCTAAAGTTGCATTTGCATTTTTAAGTAGTTGAGACGCTTAACTTGGGACCACTTTTAATCTTGACGACAGCGTGGAAATAAAGTATATTTCGTTACTGTTTTTCTGAAATTAAGACAAGTTAAACCTGTAACTTAGAATTCAAGTTAGTATAAGAAAATTCAAAATAAACGGGTCTAGGGCTGTTCATCGCGGTTCATATCATCGTCTTAAAATTTATCAGAGTTATAAAACATGAACAGTTGCTTTAATTATTATATAATAATTAATAATTATTACATTATATATCAGATTCTTTTTGAATTTTTAAAATATCTTATAGTTTTTGAAATACATGTAATTATATTAATCATATACCTTACATGCAAGCGATGAAATTAAGATGCTAATAACACATTATAAGATACATTTTTATATCAAATTTGGTATCATTCCAAGTGCACATTCAATGGAAAAAAAAATGAAAGATACAGCTCCAAGAACATGATGGCATGTCCAAGGACACGATAAAAATTACGAGTTAACCATGCTTATGTAATAAAATAATGCCACGAATGAACTCTGAAAATTCTAACTCTCTAAGACCACTGTGGGCCGTCTCCATTATTTTTATTATTGCATAGAAACAACATTTTCGGATTTTAACAATGTATTAAAAAATAACCTACGCGTTGCTTGGCAAAATTGGTGGGATGTAGAGTTATCAGGGCGATGGTTGTATGATTTAGTCAAAAAAGTTTCTTTCTCTTCCCATTTTAATATGGGTAAGGACATGCCTTTTATTCTTTTAAATGCCGTCTTTTGTCAGGGTTTCCAGTTACATCATTTTATTTATTTCGAATATGCAGGCGGGGAAATTGACAATTTAAATCATTATTCTTTTGGATGTAACAGAATTAATCAAAATATTTTGTATAATAATTTATTGAATGAAGGGATTTCTCCTCCATTAAATTTAAATTTTGTGCTAGCTTCTGGTACTCCGCTAATTCATTTTTTTTTCATATTCATAATTTTCAAATAAATCATCTTTTAAAATTTAATGTCATGTTATAATTTTCACTCATACTTTTGCCGTTCTGCTCTGTCAGTAATGTCATCAGTTTAAGTTGATACATAACCTACTTCTTTTATGTGGAGTTAATTCTGGATCAGAGGGCCTTGTTGCCAAGATCCATAAATCAGCAAAAAAGAATTCTTCTTTGAGATGAGACATACCCTGAAATCTACGAACCAACATATCAGATTGAAACTTATAATATAATCTAACTTCGAATAAAGTTCTAAACGTCGCTGCTTGTCCCGATTGTGCTTCAAAACATCCCAGCAATTACCCTGGAAGGACACAAATCCTAAGTCCTGGTTATCTCGTATCCGTACGTCTTGTCACGGTCGTTTTTACTTTCTGAAATTCTTTCTACAAGCTGCTCAGGATATCCACTAATATGATTAAAAGTAAGGTGACTTTGTATTTTTAGGAAAAACTATACTCATTTTTCATCAGTTTCAGGAACAAGAAAACGTTACACATGGGTCAAAGTTGTTTTTGCTTAGAGAAAGATGTGCATGCGACGGTTCTTTTGGTCAAAATGAAACAGTTTCGGAACAAACTACGGTGAGTCACAATTCATGTCCATAAATGCGAAAAAATAAATCATTTCATGAACCTTCTGCTGGCCGAACATCCTCAGCAATTTCTCCAATAGTTCACTAATAATTCTTCAGTTTTGTAAAACACTTTTTGTCATTGCTTGAACTATTTCATCAGTTTCACCTATGTCATTGCCATCAATTCAGGAGGGTTGGTACATTAAATTTAATTTTTTTTTCACAAAATTTGCAATTATCGGATAAACTTGTTTCGATAGCAAAAAATAGCAGAGCACCCAACAAAACCCTTCCAACCGTTGGACCACTCGTAATGAGTGTACGAACTCATCAAATCAAAAACATTGTTAATCGAATGGGTATGTGTTGTTCGCGAAATTTGAATAATCGCTAACTTGACAAACTTGTTATTTGCGAAGTTTGGGATCCATATAGCTGATTTAGACGTTTCGATTAACCCTCAATGAAATCTCCAAGGCCAATGACAACATATTTCTAAATATATTATCAGAATTAGTACCGAGAAGACAAATAATAAATACAATAATGCTAAATTTGTATATTGATTAATAGTAGACAACCTTTATTGGCACATTACTCCCCCCCCCCCTCCCCCCTCGTTCCATTACATACATTCATTATAATAAGTGACAAGTAAAACTTAACATACTAAATACTATCTAACAAAAATTGGTTAAATAAATACCATTTCAACAAAAAATAATCAAACCCGCTAAACTTCTTTTGCACTTTCACTATCCTTACTCCGGAATCCTTCTGCCCGGCGTTTCCCTCCTTCACTCCCTAGGTACCTTCAATTTGACGCCTCTCCGTAGTTGACGGCAGGTAGGCGTCCATTCCGCGCTGTTTTCTTCCGCTTTGTTATCACCTTCAAAATTACCACCCCCTTCCATCCTCACTCAGCCACTCTTTCACTTTTTCCCCTGGCAATCACGCGCCCACTCCTCTCTCATTCCTATACAATCACTCCTAACATGCTCCCAGGAATCCCTCCCCCTTCCACCTGACATATTCATCTCCCATCCACACCTTCCATCCCTTCTCTTCCAATCCACACTGTGCTCTAGCTATCAGTCTTTTATCCGTCACATGTTGATTAATATCGAAAGAAAAATAATCCAACAATTTCTGTACATCCGGGGATTTGTCACAGAAATTCTAATTTATGTGACAGTTACATCTCCAGAAAACCACGCCAAACCAACCAACAACGCACAACTTAGCGCATAAACCCCAAGTCCTAAGACACATCACGCCACACAACCGAAATTAACATCCAGAATTACTTTAAGTCCGCAAATAAACCGAAACGAAACAAGAGCAAAACCAAAGGGTGCCTGGGCAACAATATACACAAACTTTTACCATTATGCGCGTCTCATTTAACAAACTTAAATTAAAGCAAATCTACGCTGGCATCTCGACCGCCATCCAACCCCCTCACATCATGCCATACAAACAGAAACACCAACACAAACCCAAAAACACCCAACAGTGCCAAAAAATCCCAGATATAAAATTGATAGCGATACTTAAAAAAACGATAGCATTAAAAAAACTATCTAGCTATCTTTGAGGCATGCTCTTTTATATGAACTCGGAAGCGGATTAAAACTATGGATATACTTTTTTACAACCCAAGGAGATGGATGGATAGATGCCGAACGACGGGTGATTTTATGGGTCAGCAAGTGATGCGAAATTGGCACTTTCGAAGCGCCATAAAATATATCCGCCGGGAAAGAGGCAATCGTGAACCTGCCCAGGGGGCCATCGCATGCGCGAAAACTGTCGAAACCTGTCGGTACTAATCATATTTTCCGGTTTATGTTGCAACCAAGGGGGGCGGATAACGACAGCACGTCCTATCTTTAATCATATTCGTTGTGAGACTATTGAGACGTCAGCAGCGTCGAGATAAGATAAAATTATCCATAGAAAACACATAAATATGGGATTAAACTTTGATTAGATTATTCTAAAATGTACCGTCCTGTAGCTGTCCAAAATTGTATTATTCATCCATTACGTTGCTTGATTTTTATCTTGTTTTATCGAACAACAGGAAAATCGGATTTTTTCCTTGCAAGGAGAGTCAATGCTCAAGTTATTAGTTATTTATTTTAATATAATCTAAAATTTGAAGCAAGGTATATATCATGTAATTTTATTTTTTTGTCGATTTTATCGCAACGCGTATTGATAAAAATGCTTTTTCACTCAGTAAAACCAAACTTCCAAAAAAACCATGTTAGTCTCAAACCGGTCATCACAATTCGAATATGCCGAATCTTTAGAGTTTTTTTTTTCTGGCCAAACGACGAAAAACGAATAAAATCCCATTAACCGGAATTATTTATTTTTTATGTACAAGACGTTCAAACCAAATCGATGTTGGACAGTGCGAACACGTCCCTGGTCAACATAACTTCCTTAGATGTTTCACAAAACGAAAAACAAATCCATTTCAACAAATAAAACAAACAGAAACTAATTATTACTTTTAATAGGATTTTTAATACTTTTGGAAACGTGAAATAAAACATTTCACGATATTCGATATAGTTATTTAGCGTGTATTTCATTAGCGATTCACGTTTTTATTGATAATATATTCCTGCCTGAAAAATATGGAACACTTCACATAAATGCAACTCATAGATATGCTGGGATTGTGCATTTTTATTTCAATTTTTATTTGCGTTTGTACACTTTTACACAATTTCCGGTGGTGGTGTGAGCTTTGTTCTGCTATATTCACACAGAATGTTTCAATTTAAAATATCACAAACACTTTAAACCCCTCTAAACAATACGGTATTAAATTTAATATTTTATAAAACAATGGAAATCTCAGCATTCCTACATTAATTCCTATATTTCAAAAGAATTTACATAATAATACTGTGACTATTTACGGAATCGTTTGGTAGTGATGTGCACTGGCTTTTAGTGGTTGGTATTTTTCTACTCTTCGACAATGACATTTACGTGTTGTCGTTAATGCATCGAGAACGCGGGGTCGTTCTTGGAAATAAATGTATAAAAGTATAGCACCGTTTTTGCCAATTGCTAGTTACCCCTAGCATCAGAGTGATTCGCATTTACATCACGTATGAAACAATGCCAAGTGTTGGTGAATATTAATTAAATGCGAGTGGTTTACCACTATATTCGCTTTCGCAGGACAATGTAGTAAGGGATTATATACCCTGTGAGTTTGTGTTACAATGGTGGTTAGAAAATCTGGGATAAGTCCAATGAGATTATGGTTGACTTAAAGTCCAATTTTATTATAGTTCTTAAAATCATGTTGTAGACATGAACAGTAATTCATTTTCTTTTACAAGGAAAGTCCGAAGTCTCGCGGGCTTATAGTCGGTCGTGACATTTGCTGTATATCCGAAACGTGTTAATTCTGAAAGATGCACATTTTCATTTACAATCGGATAAAATATGTTCTTTTATAGAGAACTCTGATAGGGATGTCAACTTTTCTCAAAATATCGAGACTTTTTAGAATCGCTACTTTTGAAACTTCGATACTTTCAATACCTAAGTAAAGAAGAAAAGTACCGGTACTTATTGGTATCGAAAATATACAATTTCGCCATCTGTTAGTACATTTTCCAATTCTTCCAGTTTATTATTGAACCAATGTTTATGATGTTAAAATTAACGATTCTGATAAATAAGGAATCGACGTCAAGTATCGATACTTGTTATTTATCAACTTTTAATACTTACATTGTTGCGATCAGATTTTTGCGTGAGTTGAGCTAGTGGAAATTTTTTTCATTTTTTGACATCCCTACTACAATTTCGTAAAGGCGAAGCAACAATATATGCATATATCATTCATTTTCTGTTTTCTGTAGTCATTACCTCCATTCAATTTTTCGATTTAATAAGTCATATTAGGCACTAACTACCAGTGATCCGAATTAATCATTCGACTGCGCCACCTAGTTAGACTCTTCATAATTACGACTATTTCAAAATCACAATTAATTTCTTCCATTTGTATATTTGTTTTCAATAAACACAAATAAATACGCTGTCTGGTGCGTTTTTTTTCTTTGATAAGGAAACGTTCAGACTAATATCGAGGCGTTTTATCTAGCTTTGTCTGGCCAATGTATTTAAAAGGAAATTAAACGACTCGAAGAAACATCATTTTGAATAAATTGGTCAGAAAAGGCTAAGCAGCGAGCAGCTCTTTGTAATTCCAGCCAGCCTTAAACAGCGCGCGAAAACACACTTGTTAAAATAAGTAAAGTTATTCATACTTCTAATTTTTCAAATGCAAACATTAACCGGCAGAATATGCATTTGATACAATATTGATATTTCATTATAAATTTACAATGACAAATGCGCCCCTCAATACAAAATAATCCTGGTCCACATTTAAACACACGGTGCAGAATCACAAAGCACCGAATGCTGAAACACGCGCATTTTGCGTTTTTCCGACAATGGGGCAAGTAACTAGGACCTTTTTACCCGTTTTATTTTTTATACCTTTGTTGGAATTAAACAAATCATAAATTTATTATTTTAAAAATCTTTCTTCGCATTCACTGTCGCGTCGGTCAGGTTCTATTTGAATAGCTTGGGCACGCAGGGTATATGAAACGAGGGATTTATTAATATGGAATAGATTTGGCCAAGCAGCAAAATGTGAACTCTTCTGCCTACTTTCTTGTTACATTCTGAAAACTCTTGAAATTGACTTCTTGAAATGTTATACTACTACTATGGTCATTTGGTCTAATTCATTTCTTTACCATGTAATTAGTCGTATTAGAAACTAATACTATTGATTAGAAAAAATCATTTTTATCCTACATCCGCCAGTATTCGATTGTTGTCAACAGTTATTGCTCTGACCACTGATCAACTTGCCGTTTTTAATTCCAAGATTCAAAGTAAGCTAATTAAAAATAACATTTTTTCATCGATTTAACATTTAAATTTATATTTTAAATAAATAGCAACGAAATTCTGTTCTATTTTTTTCGATACGTTTTTTCTCCTCTCGCAGTGCAGATGTGCGGATGTGCACCGCTTTTGTCGCGCTGTTACCGTTTTACGATGGTTTTATGGCGCGCATTTCAATAGCAGCATCGCCACCGATTGGAGGCGGCTCGTGTGCCGGGAATATGTCGCGTGTTTGTTCTCGTTACGCACGCGGAATATGTGTACATTGCGCGCAGATGAAAAACCCTTTGTATCACCAGCGTGCGACATGTGTTTCCACGTTTGGCGGGCGCTAGGCGCACCAGTGTTGACGGTGATGGTGGCCGCAATTTGCCGTCGCACCCGGAGGTGGCGGAGCGCTTTTCGCGATTTTTTACGAGCAGTTAAAACGATCATAAAGGACTGCCGATGCCGTCCTAGTCGGCAATCATGCATGTGCGCTATTTTTTTTCGTTCGGCGTATGTTGATTTTTGCGATGATAATTCGCGAGTGCGCAGGCAAGGGAGGGTGCACATTGACGAAGCATCGATGGGCACTTCACAATTGAAACATTTTTAAAAAGCAGCATAAATCATGGGCACTTGATTGCATGTCGCCCAGAGTGGATGGTTTACCGAATTTCAATTTGAGTATGCAGTTGAGCTTTATTTGACATTTTTACAGACTTTTGAAATTGTATAACATGTTTCGAAAAAAGTAAAAAATCAATTTTGTAAATTTTCCTTTCTGATTTTTTATAAACGTATTTTAAGAAAGATTAACAAAAAAAACATAATTGGTTAAAAATGATTTCAGATATTTTTTCAAAACTTTCATTGACACGTTTGTTAATGTTTCGTATAATTTACAACATTTACAGCTTCATTGAATAAATGGACTGCAAACCTGGCCAGCCAATGGAAAATATAAACGGAGGTCTTCCCTCCTTTAGTTAATGCATGTTTGATAACAATTTTGTGACTGTGTTTACTCTTTTGGAGTGAGCGTGATCTAATCTAGTTAAAATATAAGTTTAGCAATTCAAAGACGGCAAGATAACATTAGATCGGAAACCACATTTGTTGCTGCCAAATTACTAACTCAAAATTTACGCTTGCCTTCGTACGCTTGAGACTAGTTGATCCATATACGTAATACTGTGCCTGCCTATAAAAATCTTATTGCCACAAGTGTCGCACATGAAGATGTCTCCCTTCATACATTTCTTTGACTCATTGTAGGCTTTATAGCATGTTATTTAAACATAGACAGTGCACACTTTTACCTACGGTGGTAACGTATATAACAATTTCAATGCAATTTCCTAGAGTTGTCACGTTCTAAAGGAATTAATTTAGGCTTTCAACTGTTGGTATATATTTGTTACGTATATGAGTTGTCCATATGAGTTATCCTACCCGACAACGTGATATTTAACGGCGGCCTTAATTCGAAATAATTGTAATGCCACTTCAGATTCATTCTTTTTGTGTCTATAAAATTAGTAATAAGCCCCTCCGCACGTTCACTGGCAACTCCTTTGAGTTCGGCCGTACTCGTCTCAAGATGTCCCAGATCGTGGTCGAGAAAAGCCTCAAGCACAAAGTTTTTATTTGGTAATAAATAAGATTAATAAAATTAACTAACATCGTAAATTTTCAAAAGAAAAAAGAACATACCTGTAAACTCGGATGACATCCCAAATCCAGCAACATTTTCACAACACCAATATGTCCCTTATTTACACCGATATGCAGCGCTGTCTGGCGGCGTTTATTACGCGCGTTCAAATCGGCACCGGCGTGTACCAACAACTGCATCACGGCCGGCTCATCACCGAAGGCGGCATGATGCACGGCACGATCACCGTCCTTGTCCTCAATCTCCACGTCTGCGTGGAAGCGCAATAATACGGTAATCACTTCCAGGTGGCCATTCTGACTGGCCGCCTGCAACGCGGTATGTCCAGCGAAAACACCATTCACGTCCGGCCCAATCACGGCGCCCGCCGTATTGCTCTGCTTCAACACCTCCTCGCATTTCTGCGCATCCCCATTGGCGGCCGTCTTCACCAGCTCTTCATTCACATCGCCCGACACGTGCGTCTCAAAGAGTTTTTTCAATAATGCACTTAGACGCTCACCACTTGTTGCGTTCTGCATGCGACCATCTTTGCTCGCCACTTTGGTAACCGCCAACGGGTTGTAGGTCCAAGTGGTGTGGCACACTTCAACTTTCAGGTCGTTGTCGTTGTAGATTTGTTGAATGTGGCCAATTTTTCCTAATGTCTATAAGATGAAATTAGATATCATATGTAACAGTAGCTTTAAACTATAACAAATATGTAAAAGAAACGTTAAACTAAAATGTAAGCTTTTTTGATTGATAAAAAATATGGCTTAATTTTGTAAATGTTTTTTATACCATTGATTTTTGAAATTTACAAGCGAATATCATCGCTTGTAATCGCCCAAATGTCATATATAACATCTAAAGCAGAAGCAATTTGATTGTCCATGAAGGTAATTCCAAAATGGACTCATCACGAGTTTAAACCTTTCGCTCAAAAATACGAAGATTTAAATAATTCCGGTAAATAAGTATTGTTATTAAAAATTGAACTAATAAATATTATGCTCCTATTTCGTAAATTCGGGATTCCCTGGACTTTAAAAATTCGCTAAACAACGTAGTTCGCAACTGCTTCAAAGGAACTAGTTTATGTTGATTGGAAAGAAGTGTCTGTAAACTGTAAGATATCACTCTATTAAAGGAATCAATTAATAAGTTTCTACTTCATATGATCAACTGGTTTTTTGGGCTTTGGTGCCGGAGAATCCCGGACGTTTTAAAATCGCGCTAGGCAACGCAATTGTTCGCAACTGAATGAGGCCACGCAATTTCAGTTCTGTTTCAGAGCATTATGATGATGTTCATTAAAAAAAGTGTGTTAAACTATAGGATCTAAATTCAAATTTAGTAATTGTATTTTATTAACAATTTTCTAATGACACCTTCCTAAATCCTTTCATTCAAATTTATTTAGTGATAATTTTTTTACATTAAAAATTGTGTATATAACATGGAGGGACATCAGATTTTTGAGGGGCTACAAAGAAGATTGGTGAACTCTAATCTTAAGTGACATCTTTTATGGGTGTTATGTTTTTATATAAGAAATATCTTTCAAGTGTGTATACATGGACCACCAATAACAATGAAAGCCAATGTAAAAGGTCAAGCCCATTTGTTCTCAATTCCGTAAAAAGGCAACTCTATTGGCATAAATATGTATTAATTCGTGATTAATAATGCCCATGGGTAAAATATCAACTGTGGTCCTATAGAATTATTTATGGTCGTTCACGTATCACAAGATGGCTATAGTTAAGATTTAATTTAAACTCTTTAAAATGATTCTAAATTAACGAAATCCTAACTGCTAGCAACATAAAAGCAAATATTAAAATAATAAACATACCGGTGCCATTCCATCAGCCCATTCTCCATGTCCTCTCTGAAGCATTTTAATCCTCTCCAAATCCGAACAAATCTGAACGACATCCCCAACGGCAAACTGTTGTTTAGGCGTTTCATTATATCCTTCAGCTGTAGTAGGCGCCACTCGCGTTAACACAGCCGGATTGAATGTCCACCGATTGCCACTGGCATAAGCAACAACAATATCATGATCCTCATCAATCCCAACCACAGAACCCACGGAATTCATACACTCAAACATCCCATCGGTCCATCCACCGTGCCCATGCTGAAGAGAGTTAACAATCTCCAACTCCAAATTCACAGTAACTTTCTCACCAATCTTCAATCCAGGTGGACCTGTATGTGGTGGTCCTTGCTCTCCCAAACAAGGCAGGTGATCCCGATATACCGTTTGTCCTTTTGCGTAATTCACAACTTTCAAATCGGCCATACCTTCAAATCCAACACGGTAGAGATTTTTCGAACCATTATCCCAGACGATATACGCTGCCGAACGAGGACTTGCAGCTGACCAATCTTGGATTTCCTGCACTTTACCTCTTCGTCCATTACCACCATCTTGGTCCTCCCATTGCCAGTCAACACCACGTACAACCCGAGCCCCTGGGAAAATACCGCGCACTGAAATGCGCTTACTCTTACGACGTGCCTCCAGGTACACCCTCTCCGTCCCCGGAGTTGTTATCTGATAGAAACGATGTCTTAGGTGATGTTTATCGCCATGGTAACAGATTGAGCAGAGATCGTAGTTGCCACATTCAGCACACTTCCAACGAATGCCGAAGATTGGCTGCTGTCTGCACGTGTCGCACATTGTTCCCTCGTGCTTGACACCCGTTGGAGCGCTGTCCACTACGCGAAGATCATACTGGCCTGAACAGCGATAGTTTGCTGCAGTGCCGTTATCCCAAACAACGACTACTTCGTCGGGACTCTCGAAGTTACGTACAGTTCCAACATGACCCTCACCACCATCCTAAAAACATACATTTTGTATTAATGTATTTCTAGTGTTCAAGACATTTTTGAGAATAAAACAAAACAATTGAGATATTTTGTAGTGTTTTTCATGTCCACAGCAAAGTTTTTTTTTAATGCTCATTTAAGAAACTAACCTGTTTTCCCCATTTCCAACCAGGACCACGGATTACACGCGCCCCGACGCCTTCCATCATGATTCGGGATGTTCGCGCCGTGCTTGCATTCGGTCCCACAGCGTTCACCACGTCCATTATGCCGATTTTTCGTTAGATACGCGAAATTTGCGGTTTTAACTTGAAAACTGAACTACCTTTCACCCAAATAATAACACTTGTGCTTGCTCGAGGAAAGTCGTTGGATATCGCAACAGGTCGGCGTTGAAGACATATCAACAAAACTGTAGGCAACTTTTCGTACATTTATTTCGAATTTAATTTTAATTTTCCTGCAAATATACTTATTATTATTATTTAGAATTTGATATATAATTATTTACCGTGATATGTCATTCATTTACAGAAATATTGATTATTTTGCACACTTTGTAGCTCCTGAGGAATTCGTAAAGCTAACTAATTAGTCACAATAACAATGAGGGAAAGGCTTTTTTGTAAGTCAAGGGAAAAAAAGCAAAAAAAAGTATTTTTATCAGTTTGGCAGGTTTCACTGAACCATGATTTAAAACACTCGTAGGAATTTAACATTGCCGGGAAAATCTTACTTTTCAACACCCTGCGACCTGGTGTGCTTTCCTTTCTGATTAGAGGTATTACCTGACGAATGCGCATTCGCATGCACTTCTAACCACAAATTACTACAGTTTATACATTGATTGTGATTGATAATTGGGTAACAAAACAGGCATATTACTATTTGTTCCACCGATTTGTAACTCATATAGGCAGCCACAAATACATTTGGAGCCCAGCCGTGCGAGAAGCGACATCACGATGACTACCGAGAACGCACGATGCCATTTGACAACCACCAATTATGATGGTAATCGTACTCTGAGCGACCGTTGGCACCAGAAACTTGAACGTACGACTCTTAACGTGTTACAAACCAATAACCAAGTGTTCTAATCACACATAACATGAACAAACACGACGACTAAATTAAGTTGCTGAAATCAGCGAATTGTGTGGGAAGACTTGTGTGATCCTCTTGTTATTTAATACGATTAAAAACATTTCGATTGATGACATGCCGAGAACGAATGAATGAGCAAAATCCGTTAAACGTATTGCATGAGGTAATCTTGAAACATTTGGAAATTAATACCCAAACTATGCTTTTTATGCTTTAATCCAAAATAGTGTATTACTCATTCGCAGAAATATTAATTATGAAGAAAGTTATATTTCCTATACTTTCCGATTAAAGCAATTAAAGTTTCGATACCTCGAAGTATCAGTAATTTTACGATCATTAATTTTATTACTTAGGAATTACCGCGATATTTTTCATTCTCAAAATATAACTCCCAAGAAGAAACATCAGAATCAATGTGTCGATAATATATTGAAAGATTACTGTAACGAGTAAAAATAATTTGAAAATACATTAACAGATGGTGTCAATGTGTATTTTCGATACCAATAAGTATCGATACTTTTCTTCGATACTTGGGTATCGAAAGTATCGAAGTTTCAAAAGTATCGATACTTCAAGAAAAGTAGACATCGCTAATGTCAGATAAGAGCATATACTACCCTAATAATAAATTACAGTGAAAATAATAACTATTGGAAATTTCCATTTCGTAATATTCTCATGGATTTATGCAGTAAAGCAATTTATAATAATTTTAGAATACATGAAACTATAAAAGTATCGATACTTCAGCAGTAAATATCGAATGATCTAATTTCCAATGTATTGATCGAATTAAAATTTGTTAGTTTGTAGATATATATTTGCATGATATGAAGAATTTAATGATTGGATTTCCGTATTTTTAAAATAACCAATACAACAACTGGTTCAGAATACGATTCCATCGTAATTTATAATCACGATTATAATTGGTGATTGTGATTAACAGTTGGCCACAGTGTGGTGGCATGTCAAAAAGTATCGAAAATGACTGATGCGATACAATCGATAAGTATCGAAAATTATGGTATCGATAAAAGTCGCTAAGTATCGACACGTGGTATCGATACCGATTCATCCCTACAACTCGCATACAATGCACATTGTTTATTCATATGACTTGTAGCACTCGCCTTTGAGTTGTGCCACAACTGGTCATACTCGTAAACAATGTACAGCATTACATGCTGGTTGTACAATGTACTATAATAATGTGTGACCCATCATGCAAAACAAAGCATTTTATTAGCAAATAATAATAAATTTGGTTACAACCCGTTTGTTCAGTACGAAATTAGTTTATTGGCTATCAAATTAATTCTTTAATGCTATAAAATAATAATTGAATCATAAATAAAAGTCAAAAAATATTCCTCCATCTTTTTATTAGGATTTACAAGAATCTTAATAATATCTGTTCCTTCTTAAGCCCTTAACAACTAGTAAATTCGATTGGCAATGGTACAATACTGTTTAAATTCGACAGATGCGATAAATTTCAAGTTATTCCAACTTCCTCAACTACACTTTTACAATATAATTTTATTATAATATACACATTACTACCCTACCAAAAGAAGAAGAGCCCCATAAATAAAAATTCAAAATTATTTTTAAAGTGCATCCCTAAAAAAGGGGGTGCAGCCTTGGTCGGCGCTGAAAATGACGGCAGTAGCGATGTCGGCGTTAGCTATTCTCGGCCATTGTTGCTTTTCGTCTTTTCTCGGAAAAATCTCCACTGGCAAGGAATTTGAAACATGAAAGCCTCATGGCAAAGACGGAGAGCAACGGTCCGCAAGTTTGGCCGTTGCCGAAAACAGCGGACGCCGATGTTTCCGTTGTCGACATTATCAACGCCGACTAGTTTGTACCCCTACAAAAGTCCAAAACATAAAGTGCGATTTGTCACAACTTCTGCAACTTTCAAAGTTACGTACAGAAAATGAAATATTAAAAAAATCGAAATATAGCTATGTACCTCAAGAAACAAAAAAGATTATTTGTAGAAAATATATAGCCTGAGCTATTAGCATTATCCTAAGTATATACAACATTACTTCACCGCCCTTCTATCAAATAGTACTATATATAAAATTTGTGCCTTATGTACAGGATCATAAAACCGCCCCATTCATAATTGTATAACTTGTATTAAGAGTTTTTAAATTCATCGGTTCATGCAGTCTTTTCGAATATTCGCTGAAGTAGAAGAAATTTGCTATGCACGCGTTACGGTAAGTTAAACTTAAATCAACAACAACATAACTACAAACGACATCCTTTTAAAACGCAAGGCTATAAGTATACAGAGTAAACATATCCAAGTGTCTTTTTTGTACTGCTAGCGTTTTAAACTTTTGGATTTCATAAAAGTAGGTGCCTGCTTATGCCGAATTATAGTAATATCCATTCAAAGCTATAGGTAATATAATTGACGATAATGTCAAAGTTGCCTAGCAGCATACACCCATTTTTGTTTAGTTATACAGGCAAAATATAACAAGTTTTAAAAATAAATTGAGGCTAGATTAGATTGATAAATTTTCCATAAAAGCAGGAAAATCACGTAGATGTTCAATAAATATAAATAAATCAAAATTATTACGAAACGATTGCAATCGCTACTGAAATCACGAATACTTCAAGCGAATTGTTCAGTACAATAATTATCAATAAATGTCCATTTCTATCCAAATCAGGATAAATTGAAGAACATAGTCAGCTACTAAATGGGTGTTTTAGAAACTACTTTCAGAAAATATTTAAATCACGAATACTTCAAGCGAATTGTTCAGTACAATAATTATCAATAAATGTCCATTTCTATCCAAATCAGGATAAATTGAAGAACATAGTCAGCTACTAAATGGGTGTTTTAGAAACTACTTTCAGAAAATATTTAAAGTTATAACGTTATTTATGTGAAACCCAAAAGTTTAAACATAACCACAATTAAAACCTACGCTAGTTCATGTGGTGCAAGTGTAGTACGTAATATCACAGAAGGTTGAGGGTTAAACATCGCATTAAAAAACAATAAATAAGCGCATTTAAATATTAAATGTCCGCCATGGAGTAAAATAAAAACTTGAAACAGACTTGTTTCAATAAATAATTCACTAGTATCTTTTCGTTACCTAATGTCCCATTTTCGTGCAATGCGAGTGAAGATAACCAGGACTTTTGAAGCTGCGATTGCACGTGTCACACTTGAACGTCCGCGTTTGAAACTGCTGCATTAACTGCGGATTAATGAAAGGATTACCACGCGTTCGACATTTGAGATAGCAGCGTGTAGGTACTGGCGCCGATTTTTTAGGCGCATCCTTCGCCAACCTCGTACTATTCGTCAATCTCGTAAGCAAATCCAAGCTGGTGAGACTCGGCTTCGTCGCTGATGTCGAAGCTTCAGGTATCACTGATATTCGATTACGATTTGATACAATCCCGGCGGCATCCTGCGAAAGATTCGTCTTAATCTTACTTATCTTATTCACTAGGTGCTGAAACCCATCATTGATCTTTGTCTTAAGCTGCACGGCCTCCTGGTCTTCATAGCACGCTTGAACGAGTGCAGAGGGTAGCAAGTCATCCATATCATCTTCGTTCTCACCAACCTGTGCAGTAGGCTCGGCTTTGATGTCATCGACAGGCAGCTGCGTAGTTAATTGTGCGAGGTGTTCACCTTCGATATTATCTTCATCCTCTTTGTGTTTAACGACTTCCTGTTTAACAACTACCTGTGTATTATTAAAATGCACTTCGCTGCACTCCGGCCACAGTGAACGATCTTCAACTTCATCGAAAGGTGCAAACATGTCGTCGTCATCACTACTTTCACTGTCGTTGGCCAGCGCGAGGATGGTCTCGTGATAGGCGTCAAAGTTTCGGTAGAAGAAAGTCCGCGAAAATGCTTCGAGTCTATCAAGGACACTACCATCGCATTGCTCGCGTATTTCACTATCGTCGACGTGGTAGCCGAAGTCATAGCACTTGATGAAACCCAGAAGATCACGCAGACCACCTTTAGGTGTAGCGTCCGGTTTCTTCTTGACTTTGTAGGACTTTGGCGTGAGTTTCCCAGGAGGTGGTGGGTTTTTCTGTCGAGAGTGATAGATGTTATACTTGCGTGATTTGCGCACTGTGAGGGGGGAGTTGATGTTTCTGTCCGTTTTCGTGAGGAGACTTTTTAAGAGCATGCAACGTTGTTGTTTGGTTATGCGTGGGCAAACACGACGAAGGCGACGTATTCTTTCTTTGTATGCTTCTGATATTCTAGAATATTGGAAAAAAAAACTAATATAATTCCATATTTTTTTCATGAACCATACATATTATGTAAACCCGAAAGTGCTAATTTTGTATTTCTGGCAAGAGTCCCCTTGCGTAACGTGACATTCAACTTTTTTCGTTCAGAAAACTTTTCACTAAAGTCCTAACATGGGTCCCCTATGTCATTCAATGTCCGAAGAGCCATCCTCACATATCCGAAAAGATATGTGTACAATCATAACTTATCGTAATTCAACTTAATCCAACAAACATGTTTCTAATTTAACAAAATGTAACCGAAATATTCAAAAATATAAGAAAACATTAAACACCTAAACCTTACAAAATGCAAATATTACAGAAGAACCCGAAACATAACCTAAGAAAAATTAAACTATGCTATGAGAACCCTAACTATAGAACATCTAAACATAACCAATAAAATTATAATCTACACATAACCTTTAAAAATATGTAATGGAGTACATACCGAAATGAAGCTTCCTGCTTCAATCTTTTTCGCATCCTAATAGGTTTAGAATTACACGACCTTTCCATAGCTTGTTGAAGGAATCCACTTTGTCGACTTGCAGTTGATGGTCCCTCCGGCGCCTCATCATCAACATTACTAGAACACCGTTGAACAGGGATGATCGTGACACGCAGCTCCGAATTAACAAACTTCTCCTCAGGATTCACGCTCGTTATCTCTCGCACGTACCTTCCGAGCACCTCATCTGCTTTCGCGCACTGCTTGTGAAAGAGGTACGTCACCCGCAGCTTCTTCAAACAGTCAGCACACATCAATCGACCGGACACTCCATCCAGCATCACCTATGTTCCGACAAACATCGTTGTAAAAACAAACGAATTGCCAAAGGTTGAGGAAAAAAATCAATAACGCAATCAAAACATCATGTGTTTACCATTTGGGGGCACACGTAGCGCAGCTTGTCGCTCAGCTTGACGGCATCAGCGTCGACCGCCTCCAGGTCGTAGAGTGGGCCGTTGGTGCGGATGCAGACGCGGCAGAACTGCGCCAGGTAGAACATTGTTGCTCACAGAGGCGGCCACCTTCTGCTGGATGGCTGCTTGCCCTGGCTGGGATGTTTTTCACCGCAACGGCCGCACCACCAGCGCAGTGTCAATCATTACTATCATATGTCAACGACAGAATGTCACTTGTCAACTCCGCTCGCTCGCGCACACCATCACACCTTGCCGTCGCAAACCCCACCGACGTACCCGTCATACTCCTGACAGCTATGTGATGCGGTGCGATGGACGCATGACGCGCGCGAAGCGTAGGAAGAGGACACAGAACGCAGTATTTGCGTCCGATGAAGATGCACTGCTGAACATACACACGAACGATAGGCCAAAATGTTGATTTCCAGGTCCCACTGTAGTACTACACACAATTGACACTAGTATGGATGTTCAATATTCATACATTGCATGAAATTACTGTAACCCAAAATAATTTCGTCCTAATATGTTCTGTTTTTGAGTTTGTTTACTTTCAAATGTCAAAGTGTGTATAAGGTGTTGCATATCTTGACATATTTTGACACGTAATAAATGACAAAAGTTTTTAATAGAAATATATTAAAATAAACATCGAAAATATGTTAATATTTTATTGTAGCCTTGCCTATAATTATTTTTGATAATCGTCAAAAATTACAAGTAAACCTGTATTTAATTATTTCAAGCAAATGTTTAGAAAAATATAAAAAATTCAAATACAAAAATATCAGAAAGAATTAATCTATAAGACGAAATTATTAATCCATTCAAATAGAAATATTAATAAAGAAAGTTTTTATTGAGTTGCATAAAATGCTAACTGTACAATTAGCTAACAGTTGGCAGCACTGCGGGGCAGCTTGTGTCGAGTTGCCCGATGACGTATGCCAACGTGTCAAACAGAAGTTGCTTGTTGGCCGTGGTGGACGGTGCACACACGCATTTTCTATTATTACGTTGAGTAGCAACTTGCAGTGCGGACGTACGTAAAACTCCAGTTAAACAACATAACTTAGACAGCAACTTAAATAACAATGGTAAGTTACGCCACACTTTCCAACGTTTCGTACGATTTTATCATAGTTTTAATTCAACTTTTCGCTTAAATATTGTGAATTGATTTGTGGCGGTTTGTAATACTACGATCTATATCTCTAACAGCCTGCTGCACCAAGCTCGACGTCTGTTGGATCCGGCACGCGATCACCATCGAAGGCAGCGGCTCCTCGTGCTGGGGGCGGCGGAGGCACCGTGAGGCAGCGTAAAACCACCACGACGACGGCGGCACGAACGACGCGTGGTGGTGCTGGCACTGGGGGTATGTGGAGGTTCTACACTGATGACTCTCCTGGTATCAAAGTGTAAGTATCACATTATTGTTCATACATTATTTTCAAGAAACCTTAGAAACAACATTTTGTTCGCTAGTTGAAAAGATAGGTTATTTTTTAGTGTTAGTTTTTTGAACAGATGTCGCTGTGGGCATCAAACATTCATTTCTGGAAAGATTTTATAATATTTTATAATGAGATTTGTTTGGTAAAATTGGGATTATATTTGAAAAATATATATTTGGCAGGACTTCTTGGTGCCGATCATGTTTAAATTCATATATACATAAAAAGTCTTGCTTGGTTAATTTGATATTACTAACATTTTATTATGTTTCAGTGGACCAGTTCCAGTGTTAGTCATGTCCCTGCTCTTCATTGCATCTGTCTTCATGTTGCATATCTGGGGAAAATACACTAGGTCTTAAATGAATTCATTCCATTGGTTTATTTTGAAGAACATCAACATTTTGGGTACTACAGTGTGCATTTTGGCATAAGAAATTTACATACATAATATTATTAAGATTATATTACAATTATGTTTTGTTTTTTGTATTTGTATGAACTGAGAAATGAAATAATATTTATATCTATGAACATCTGATTGTGAAGAAAGTGAATAAAAGTTATTTATAAGATGTATTTTGCAATAAAATATTTAATGGTATATATATTTTATTTTAAAATTTGTATCTTCAATTGGTAAATGATTTTCATAATATAGTCGATTAGACCAGATTCTTGCGTCATAGAAATTTGAAATTTATGCTTGAGGAAGAGAATGCTTGGAAATACAGGCGAAAATGCCTTCTTCCCACCTCTTTTAGAAAGTTCTGCCCGTAATGTTTTAGAGGGTGGTGATGCATACTCGGTTATACCCGAAAATTTTCGATTCTCAAATGTGATTCATATCATTTTCTAACCTAATAATTCTAGAAACGTTAAGCATCATGTTATGATATCAGGGTCCAGTTGTTTCACACTAGGTGACGCTAGTGGGCAAACCAATGTACGCGACAAAGACAAAAAATGCACTTTTTCTCATGTACAATTTATAATTCTGATCTAACCATAGATAATACATATGTGCAGTAACACAAGTGCTGTAGTAAAATTTGCAACAGATTTTAGTTCAACCCAAGCCGCAAATCAAGAGTGGCGCCACTTTTTGCTATTTGATTTCATTAATTTTAAATACTGTTTTTAAATTTAAAGACAATTTTTGAGATACAGGTTTATTTTAAAACATATTACATATTATTATCATCAAATGTAAATCATCTCGCCCATGTTGGAACATTTCTTCAACGAGGGTATTAATTAATCATTTGAAAATATGATACTTATCATGCATTTTGTTTTTGAGAGAGCTTGAAGGTTTTAGTAACTTGGAAAAATGAAATTATAATCAGCTGTACAGTTGCAAACTTACATTTTTGGAAAGATGCTGATCGGTTCAATTTGTATATAGCATGTAGTTTTTCTTTAATGCTAGAGTCAATTTTAAGAAAAATTGACAATATACAAAAAATCGAAAAGGTTATGTCATTTACAGCAATAAATGAAACGAAACTGTTTATTAACATTTCAAAACTCGTCGCTAGTTGGAAACGCCGAATACAGCCGATTTCCTACTAGCGCCAACTCACAAATTGGATTGAACTAAAAAGTTTTGTTTCAAGGCCACTAACATAACATGTGCTTATTTATCTTATATTTTCTCTGGATTTACCCTTAAAAGTAGAATGTAACTAATTAACGGTTGAGATTTTTTGCAATGTGATAAGGGTATTTGTAAATAGTGGTTAAATAACGGGCACAATTGAGGGTTGCAGACAAATTATAAGTACAATTAACAGTCGTGGTACTGTTACTTTCCTAATTGTTGTTTATTTTTTGTCTAGGATATCTAAATATTACGGAAAGCGTGCTGTTGTTCGAAGGAATATATCGTGCCATCGCTTTTGGGTGAAAGCGAAAAGAAATTTAGAAACTCTTCTATTTATCAACCCCGACCAAACCTAGCCCCCCTGGTGCAAAACCTAGAAGAATTAAAACAGCTGCGCATGCTACTTCGCAAGACACCCATTTCATTTCTCAAACGCGTAATTTTAATCAGGAACCCTGTGGATATTATTTTTTCACGGGTAAGGTCGAATGGCGCCATAAATAATAATCCCACTGCCACCGTATTTGCAGTCGCTTGCAATTGCGAGCATGACGATTGCGATTCCCTGTGTGACCTGCGGGTATTAATTAAATCCATTTCCATAGTAGAACCTCTTTCTTCATTTAACATTTGTGTAGATCCCGTATTTGTAACATCTAGTCATCTGCCAATGCACACTACTCAGGTATACAATTGTGTAGCAAAAACCACTCTCCGAGATATTGGTGAATGTGTAACAAGGCAATATACTGCAAATGCATCGCTAAAACCATGCACTGCATTTGTCGCGAACCAACGTCGGCGGCCCTGGTTGTTAGTAATGCAGTTATATAAACATGCTTTGCAACCTAATCTAATTGCAATACTTTAGACGAATTGACCGCGATTGCTGCAAGAAGCCTGAAAGAAAGAGAAATATCCACAATAATAACCTGAACTGCACTCACACTCATAACCACAAATACACATAAATGCATGCTTAATTCATCAACATAGAAACTTTTTATATCAAGAATTGAACTGATTAAGAAACGAGATTGATTCAGAACATTTATATTCTCGCAACCAAAGGGTGAGCAAGGTTTTCCTCCACCCGGTTAGTGTGTTGTATTGTCTCGTATCATGGAAGTAAAAACACCTCCTAGTCTTGACATATTGTAATCAGAGATGAACCAACAGACATGCATGCTGAAGAGCAAAAGGGTCAGAAAACAGATACACAGGCTACGCATTAGATACAGGGACAATTACCAAGCCAACTGAACTAAATATAAACAGCACAGCGAACAGATATGTCCTCTTGCAAGGTTTTTCCAATTAAAAATATTGATAACGTGATAATGTTGTTTTTTTAAAATGCGGTAATTTATTGTATAATTTTTAGTATGTGTATAGATATTTACTGGTGATAATTTATAATATATTGCAATAAAGTTAATAATATATTTATCCATTAATAATGTAAACCCATTGTTGTGTAATTCTAAAACTGGAAAAATATCATTATGCCGTGAATTGGTGAAAGGTCCTTACAACTGATTCAGACTTGGAAGTCAGAGGAGTAAAATTATATAGTATTTTTATAATATGTGTACATAAAATACAAATACCTCACCGTAAATATCTTAAAGCATTTCAATGTTCTTTGTATTTATGAATCTGTTTTAGAATGAAGATTACATTAAAATAAAGTCTGAAAGTCGATTAAAGTGTAAACAACCTAATCAAAGTTTAATTTTCGAAAGGATCCATCAACACCTTCAACACCGAATAATTCTTGAGCTGTTTTGAGTTTTCCAGGTCGAAGTTTCTCATCTGTTCCAAAATTCTCTTCTTCTTTGAACCATTCTGCATAACTTTCGGTCTTTTTCTTCCAAAAATCTTCAAATTAAAAATTACAAACTTACAAAATTTAAGGTAATCTTTTCTAACCTATAAGTTCTTGTAAATTAGCTTCACCTCCATATTCTTTTGGCAACTCTTCTTTTGGAATCAATTTGAAAATTTCCAAATTGATAAATTACTCTTATTGTGCAAATATATCTAATTTTTACAAAAGTTCCTTTTTATAAGGTTTTTACATGATTCAATCTTGACTTACACGTTTTTTTAATTTTCTCACCAACAAATGCTTTAATCATTATCAAGGCAGCCTCGAAAATCCCCGGCATGTTCATCGTGTGCACGCCTTTCACACGATAAGGAAGACAATTCACAATATACCCAAAAATCGACTTAGTCAATGTTGGCGAAACAATATGTGCCATTGTGAGCCCTTCAAATTGATAGAAAATATGAACTCCACACATATTTATGTGATCGTTTCCCCCAAGAGAATGTCAAAAATCATAATTTCGACCTTTATAAAATCACTTTTGTTGATTTTATTTGGATCGAATCCTGCAAGGTCGACGAGGTTAATGCAGGGAGCAGTTGAATGCTTTGGTTTGACAATAGGAAGAAATATTTTGAAAAGTCTGTTCAGTATTAATATATTTTTTAATTTTTAAACATACCCCAACTTAAGCAATTCTTGTATTTCAGGACGGAACGGATCTCTATCATTCATTATTTCAGGAAGCAAAGTTCGCATTGTATAAAATGATTCAATCTTTGCTTTGGTGCGTTCTAGACTAAATTTGCAACCGCGCAGAAAAGTTATAATCCATTGATTATCTAGAATGTTTAAAACTAAGATTTTGTTAAATTTTGAGGTAACACGAACCGGTTCTTGCTTTGACGTGTTTTTGCTGGTGTAGCCAATCTTTAATGGCCTGAATATCTTCAGCAATTCGTATGATTTCTTCGTTAAGTTCTTCGTTAGCTTTTTTCTGCAAATCCTTAGATAATAGGCATACATTTTCCATTTGCTAAGATTGGTTTTAGTGAGTAGGTCCAAGGAAATAAACGAATCAGGACAGAGGAACGAACAGTAATAATGGAAATACGAGTAGTTGACAGTAGGGGAAAATTCTTTGGATGTATGTAGAAAACTATAAATGTTTGCATATAAAGTTATCTATTTTTACTTATTTTTATGTTGCATTCTTTTGATAATATCGCGAATGCGCCATTGTAAGCATACTTCCAATGTTACGTCTGCTGCTGGTGCGCGACTGTGTACTATTCAGAGTTGCTCGACTCAGGCATAATACTGAATCAGCAACCAGCGCATCTAATAGTGTAAAACGCTGGCTTAAATCCCAGCGGTTTAATGAAGTTACCGATTGTGTATGATATCTTGCCAAGAAAAGGGATTCGTAGAAATTTTGGTGGGTCACTGGTATCAGGGCAATGAAAAGGGCGGCGCAATAAATTGAGTTGTTTTTTGCGAAGAATTTTCTCCACCAAAATTTCGCGGAATCCATTATTTCTAGCAATGGCCTTGATAATGGTTAATTCTTTGGAAAAGTTAGTTTTCGACATTGGGATAGAAAGCAGGCGGTGTGTCATAAAGTTAAGAGCAGCAGGTTTGGAGGACATAGGGTGAAAAGAGTTAAAGGGGATAATGTTGTCTGTGGAGGTAGCTTTGCGAAAGATACAGAAGTCAAGTCAAGGACGAAATAAGTCTAAGAAGAGGGTTGGTGAGGGAAAAGAGGTTAGATTCGAAGGAGTTCATATAAATTTCTGCAAGAAGAGGAGAGATAGGGGATCCCATAGGCAGACCTTTAGTTTGTTCGTAGAATTTTGAGTTAAATTTGAAGTAATTGTTATTAGTGCAAAGAGAAAGAGCATGCTTAAGATCGGAGGAGTGGTTGATATTACGACTATCGATGCGGTCGTGGATAAGATTCACAAACCGCATCAATAGGGATAGAACGTCGCCTTTCGTAAACGTTTTGCGGGCCAGTTATGGTAAAAGAAGGCAGTAGGCGTACCAGCCGGTTGAGAAAAGTTATGTATGTGTTTTTGTTTGCATTTTCCACCAAGACCGATTCATCTGCTGAAGGGGGAAGCCGACGGTGATATACAGCGACAACGGGAGGAATTTCCTAGACGCATCGAGAGGGTTGAAGTAGATGGTCAGGTCGGAGGAAATACAACAATGGGCGACAGGATGTACCCTAGAATGGTGTTTCATTCCATCTTACACGCTACGCTTCGGCGGATTATGGGAGGAGGCAGTGGAGTCAGCAAAGTGGCTACGCTCGTCTAACATTCGAGGAAGCGGCGTCATTACTAGCTAATATTGAAGGAGTTCTTAACTCGTGCCCGTTGGTACGAATGTCCAGCGATCCAAATGAACTGGAAACACCTGGGCACTTCTTGGTGGGCCGGCCATTAACTTCCCCACTGGAATCATACGAGATGCGTAACATTAGTACGTTCAAGCGATGGCAACTCCTGAAGAAGCTGAGGCAGGATTTTTGGAAAAGATGGCTATCGCTCCAACTAGATCCTTGCCAAGGTAGCGTCAGAGAGGTGAACGTGGGCGACATCGTCATCATGAAAGAGCAGTCAGAACCGCTACATTGGCCGATGGCGTGAGTTATCGCTGCGAAACTAGGGAAAGTGATTCGTGCGACTCGTTACGTGGCAAAATTGCCTGCAGACATTTAAATCGTGTTTTTATTTTTATATTTACTTTGTATTTTGTTTCATTTCTATATTTGCTTTGAGTGAATACATGATTGTATTGTACATGTTTGAAGTTTTATGTTGACATCACTTATAAGTTGGGTGCACTGCGTTGATCGGGTAAGGTCGGAACGGAAGTCGGGTAGCTGTGAAGGAAGGTTTTCTGAGGGGAGAAGATGGTTGTGCCAATAAATGTCTTAAAACACCATTTGATATTTATTTCTCGACAGTCAATTTCAGACCCGCGACTGAGTATCGAAGTGAAATTCTCGTGTAAAAGCGAGTCGCGAAATTCGGACCGCTAACTACATGCATCACCATCTCCTCCACCACGGACGAATAAGTCTTCCTCCAACATTTATTGTAAAATTAAATTCATTCTAGTCTTGACTCCACTCTTAAGTTAAAGTTTCAATCTATTCAAGATTCACGAAATATCATTCGAAAATCATTGTGAATAAAAGTCTTTTTTTGCATTTCGTTATAAATTTTGGTGTATTGATTATTAATCCACCAAATCCTTCAATGTTTTCGCGAGAAAAAACATCATTGGCATTGTGGACAGGATTCTCAAGCGAGTATCTTATCGTTTGTTTTTAAACTTCCATTGCGAATCCGATACCAACCCTCAACTTGAAGACGGCATTCCGACATTTTGATGACATTCGAGGTGAACAATTTATCAGCACGT
Organism: Mimaenictus wilsoni; assembly: GCA_027575185.1. Lineage (NCBI taxonomy): Eukaryota > Metazoa > Arthropoda > Insecta > Coleoptera > Staphylinidae > Mimaenictus > Mimaenictus wilsoni. Next base: position 49,195 of record JAODAC010065200.1, read on the forward strand.
GGTCATCTTTACGATCAACGAGGGCAAGACAACGTGGTCGATACATCCCGATATCTGGCAATTACACGGAGAACGAGGACATCCTCTCTGGTGCTAACTTCCAAGTTTTGGTCTTTTTCTGCGTACCTCCAAAGTAAGTATCTTTGAACCATTCTACTTCTTACTTACTTGTTTTATGCAAACATCTGATCAAATTCATGAGCGTTATTCGTAATAGATCTCCGTTAAGAAGATAAAAAGATATATGGCAATTAGTTTTAGAATCGTTAGATTTAATTTTAGAATTAGAGCAAAGCAATATGGCGCAATACGTATTTTCTGAAATTAACCTCGCGAAAAAAATGATACCGGAGTACAATGGCGGTAGCAAATATGTATGATGCGAACCGATGGCTCTGGGAAGTTTCCATCACCAAATCACTGATAAGGCAATAAGCTAAGTTAACAATATTGTATGATTCGGGACGTCTTAGATGGAATTTTCCATATTTCTTATGTATGACGCCAAGTTGTTTAGTCTAGAGTTAAGTTCTTCCAAATATTGTGTTAAGTGGAGCTATTCGTCACACTCAATAATCTCTGGGCCATTAAGAATTAAATATACGAATACGATAAACCTAAGATGCCCAGAGATTGAAGTGGACGCGACGGGCTGGCGCCTTGCATAAGTCTAGTTTTTGTCACCCTTTCCGGGTGGTCCATGTGCGAGTGTGCCATATGCTTGGCGAATATATCGGCTCGCCTAGATTC
>JAODAC010065311.1:0-30910 GCA_027575185.1 Mimaenictus wilsoni
AGGTTAGGTTAGGTTAGGTTAGGTTAGGTTAGGTTAGGTTAGGTTAGGTTAGGTTAGGTTAGGTTAGTTTAGTTTAGTCAAGCTTAGTCAAGGTTAGTTAGGTAAGTTGAAGTTAGTTTAGGTTAAGTTTGATTGTTTTAGGTTAGGTTAGGTTAGAGTAGGTTAGGATTGAGTAGGTCGAGGATAGGTTCAAACTTGCAAAATTAAATTAGGCCAAACCTGGTTGAGATCATGGGGTTCGGTTAAAACATTTCTGTCAAACGCCGAAAAGTAAAAGGAATTAAAAACAATCTCAGATTGTTCGAAGCAAAGTGTGATTAACGTAATAATGAATATTTAAAACCGAAATTAAACGCGATAAATTGAAATCAAGTTATGAGGTTTTTGTATGTGGTTTCCGAAACAGAATTTAAGAAACTTTAATGAGCTTTTCGTGTGGCGCGGGCGATCCAGCCAGCCAGTCGACTACGAAAAGTTCGAAAACTAATCCGACGTAAAATATGTTTCTTTCATAATTAATTTCGTTTAAATTAATCCGCTTAGCGTGCTGTTATAACTTATAAGTAAATTGGTCGATGGCAGGCAGGATCCGAGCCGGCGGCGTTAGCATGGGAGCAAAAAACCGCGCGCCGCTTCGAGGGCCAAAATCAATTGGACAGGAACTAAAATCTTAATTCGACTTACAACCATCCTTGTTCGGCGCAAAAAGTGGCCGCAAGCTCTCCCGCACCACTGCATCCGTCCCCAATTTGTGACTCCGCTAGCGGCGAGATTAATTTACGATCCCGTTTTAAAGTGCTGCCCGTGATATTAATGATTTTATTAGGGATCTTGATCGATCAGCAGTATCAACAGGCAGGTAAAACAATCCAATGGCGTTGAATATATGTAGAGAGAGAAAAAATGGAATGGAAGGATGCTTTTAGTGTGGGCCTGATGAGCAGTGGCAGGTGTTTAGAGGCAGTGAGGAAAAACTCTGGAGGGAAGCGTCAATTTTAGACCACTCATCTTTAATGGAATTCGTTTAAGACGGACTTTAGACTTAAGTTCGGACGAGATAAAGCGTCTTTTATTTTTATATACAAATTCTATTAGGTATAATTATTGTACAAGGTGTTTTCTTGCCTAGGGATTGGTAAAAATTTTTTAGGTGTCTGGAAAGTTGAAAAGTTTTGTCAATTTGAATAGTTTATGAGTAGACACAGGTGGAATAAGGTTCATTTCTTTGAAGTTTTATTTTTTGTTCGTAGACTGATGTTAAAACTTGAGTTTAAAATAGAATAAATAAGAAAGTGTATAAAAAGGAAACGTATTTAGTTTATCTTTAATCTGCTATTTTTCTTTTTAATAATTTTAAAATGTAATCTTAAAAGTTAATTACAAATGTATCGCACTACAAAGTTGATAAAAAAATTAATTAAAACGTTCATGCTGTCCGATATCTTTGCCTTTGCAACGAGATTTCATGGTGTAAATGTTTATCCTACCCTCTCGACCGACATAGAATAATGAATATTCATCGATTTCAAAAGAGAGAAAAATACTAGAAGAAACAACGAAAATATCAGGAGAAATTTAAAGGAAATTGCCTTTTAGATACGCTATTTAGGTATTTTTATAATTTCTGCTTAATATTTTAAGACAATGTCTACATTTATTGGTGTATTTCGTATACTTCCCTATGTCATATTTTTAAATATTTGATATCAGTAAATTTGTCTTTTAATTGGCTACAAAATGATACTAATTTCAATTGAGTTGCTTTATATACAGAGGAGTTAACCTTAAATATATCCGACGTTGTTTTAATATAAAGAAATTTGGATTGTTAATTTCACATCAAGCAAAACGCTAAAAAACGTATTTAACATATAAGTATATGAAATACATTTCAAGAGACACATTTGTAGACCAGAAATTCATAAATTATATAGGAAACAACGTTTGTACAAAGTTATTTAGGCAATTTGACATGCTTTTGTTGTCATTTTAGTCATCCAACTACATTTACTGCCGAAATTTGTGTACATCCATATGAACTATCTTTAAATGTTAGGTACCAGTGAATTCGTCATTTAATTAGCTTCAAGATGATCCTAATTTCAGTTGGGTTGCTTTATATACAAAGGAGTAAAACTTAAAAATATCCGACGCTGTTTTGATATCAAGAAATTTGGTCTGTTAATTTCTCTTCGCTGCTAATTTCACATTAGTCAAAATGCTGAAAAAACGTATTTACCAAAAAATTATATGAAATACATTTAGAGAGGCACATTTAGAGACCAGAAATTAATAAATTGTATAGGAAACTGTGTTTGTACAATGTTATTTAAGCATTTTGACATGGTTTTGTTGTAATTTTAGACATCGAACTATATTTATTGCCGAAATTTCTGTACATCCATATGAACTATCTTTAAATGTTAGGTACCAGTGAATTCGTCATTTAATTAGCTTCAAGATGATCCTAATTTCAGTTGGGTTGCTTTATATACAAAGGAGTAAAACTTAAAAATATCCGACGCTGTTTTGATATCAAGAAATTTGGTCTGTTAATTTCTCTTCGCTGCTAATTTCACATTAGTCAAAATGCTGAAAAAACGTATTTACCATAAAATTATATGAAATACGTTTAGAGAGGCACATTTGCAGAAAAAAAATTCATAAATTGTATAGAAAACTGTGTTTGTACAAAGTTATTTAGGCATTTTGACATGGTTTTGTTGTCATTTTAGACATTGAACTACATTTATTGCCGAAATTTGTGTACTTCCATATGAACTAGCTTTAAATGCTTGGCATCAGTGAATTCGACCGATAATTGCCTACAAAATGATCCTAATATTATTTGGGTTGCCTTATGCACAGAGGTGTTTAATTTAAAAATATCCGCCGCAAATATTTATCTAGGAAATTTGTGTTTTCCTTTTATTTTCTCTGATAATCTCAAATCAGTCAGAAATTTAAGAAAACTTATTTACTATAGTATCTAAAACCCATTTCGAATCTCATATTTGTAGGCAAGAAATTCCGAAATTGTATAAGAAATTTCGTTTAGATCAAGGTATTTAAGCATTCTCAGATGTTACTATGGACATTTCTACGTTTATTGCGGCATTTTGTGCATTTCCTTATTAGCTATCTAAATATAATTGTTATCATTGAATTCATCTTTTAATTATCTCCAAAATGATCCCTATTTCAGCAGGATTGTCTGACATCCTGAGGAGTTAAAGATGAAAATGTTTCGATGGTATGATGATTTTGGCTGGCACTAGTCTGGATTCGTTTTGTAGATAGGTTAGCCGCATGTGGACCTGAACGTGTGTCGCGTGACCGCCGGCAATAACGCTCACGAGTGCAGGGTAGATTTATACGAGGAGCGAACGCATAACTCTCCTATTATCACTGTTTGTCCGAGCGAGCGTACCGCCCTGCAAAAACCCTGCATACATTTATAACGCTCGTGGAGACGCTGCGACAATATTTCAAGTGGTATTTTCTCTCCTCCACTCCTCTATTCCTGCTAGTTCCAGCGGGGGCTCTACACATTGTCGCACCAATTGCAAGAATGCACACGCGGTGGCGGTTTTAAACGCTGCCGCCGTCGCTACCGCCGACTGTCCAGGCGTATGAATTATTTTCTATTTTGCTTAATGCACAACCCTTTCCACCTTACCCAGCCAGCATTCCTCCCATCAAACGTTGCTAACCACGACCTACTTTACAAAGAAATGCCAAAAACCTCTCTCCTGATAAATGGTCGTTTTAGTGCATATTTACATGCATAATTTCACTAGTTTGTATAGGCTTTGTCACTTAGCAGTTAGCTGATTGTGAGTAGCTGTCCTCCACAAAGACAACATCGTCCTGCAGCCAGCTAGCCAGGAACATGTTGACGCGTGGTCCAAGCCGTTGGCACGTTGGCACAGTTAGACGCAGTTGGGATGTTCTCTGTCGTCGTCGTCGTCGTCGTCCTCAGAACTTCCCAAGAGAAACAATTAGAGATATGTAAATGAAGGAAGAAGGGTTAATCCCAACGCACACGCCGCCGCCACCGACCGTCTTGTGTGAGTTACAGCCGCGCAGTCAGCTAATTTATAATTATCAACGCAAGGAGCAAGAAGCAGTGGCGGATAAAGGCAAGGAGGGCTTGCTCGTCCTGCCAAGACGCAGCCGGGATGAAATCTCATCCCGCGCTGAGAGTTTGCAAACTTTGCGGGTGCGCAAGTGCTCATTAAACAGTTTTATCGGCCTTGAGAAGACCAATGTGGGCAATAAGCCACACTCCTAAATGTTGTCACCTACAGGATGTATCGAAGGTTAAGAAAACCGAGTTTTGGATTTTAAGAAAACCGGGTTTTGAGTTTTAAGGAAAACGAATTTCAGGTAGCTGAGTTTTATAAAACTGAAGTTTAAAAAACGTGTTTTAAAAAACCGAAAAAAAAAACAAGTTTAAAAAACCGAGTTTCGGGATTAAAGAAACCGTTTTTCGAGTATTACAAATTGCTACGTTCTCAAAACTTTTATAAAATCAAGGTATTCAGGTTTAAATTAAATTTTGGGATTTCTTTAGAACAGACACCACCTGGGTAAAATAAAACACATTTGAGGTTATTAATTTCGCATGGTATTTTCGGCGTCAAGGTGATAACAGTTTTCGCGACAAAAGAAAATTATAAATTCCTGGCTGTAAATAAACGTGGCGGCACCGAATGGGGCGATTTCAAGAAAAGAACATCTTAAATCGACGAAGAGCCGGATGAGCCCTAGAAAATAGATATTTTGCCTCTTTTAATCATCAATTTTATCATATTTAGAATAATTCTATCAAATTGAATGAAACTCCATTAGATAGCTTAGCTCTTCCGTTTTAATAATCAGATGTTAGAATTTAAAATTTTCTTTTTTCTAATAGAGTTATCAGGGGTTGAGTTTACCCTTTGTTAATGATATGAAGGAGTCAAATGTATCTAATAAGGCTTATATCAACGCAAACTGCATTTCTTAAGCTATAATACAGTGTACAAGGTATAAGCAGCTTTCTTGTGCATGATCTTTTTTTTGGAGTATATATAGGAGCGCGCAGTGAACTGCATGAAAATCGGCTGTAAACGATTTTCGACTCTGCGTAATTTCGCTCGGCAAATGCGAAACGCACGACTCTCGTGTTGCAGAGTCGCAACTCGTATATGGACAATTTACACATGGTCCACTGCGCGTTCCATTATACACTCTTCAAACAAGATTGCATACAAACAATATAATAAACATATAAACTCCATTTAATAGATTAATAAACAAGGAAAATGCTGATGTATAACATATTAAACACATTTTATACCTTGGTATCGTCAGCAAGAGATAAAGTCTACCCATTATTTCTCTGTGTAAAAATATAAAAAAAAATTAAATTCTAATAACTGATTATAGAGGTAAAGAGTTAAGCTATTTACTTATGTATTAGTCAATATGATATCACTATTCTAAATATGGTAAAATTAATGATAAAAGACGGAAATGTGCATTTTTCAACGCGTTTGCGGCGCCGCGTCGATTTAAGACTCAGTTTTCTTGAAATCGCCCCTCTGCGGCGCAGTTATACGGCGGAGAGATGTCGTTTAGATACTGAAAATCGCACATTTATAAAGTAAATATAAATAAGTGTTATCGGATTGCGACGGTGCGAAAGACTCACAATCAGTCGCGATGTGGATGTAGCTTTCATTGCAATGACGCTCACGCAAAACCGTCGCGTCGTTGTTTGCCAAAAGAGAAGCAACAAAAAGTTTTTGTTGCTTCTCTTTTCGTACTACCTGTCTGCTGGTATAGATAGAGAAGCAACGGCCTATTCCCCGATGGATTTGTGCGAAATAACGTGTTGAGATTGTGTTATTGCGCCTGAAGGCAATTTATACGGCTAATTACAAAAAGGCGACATGTTAATTTATTTCACCACCAATACAACGCCTTGGAAAGTCTTAGAATGTCCTGCAACCCTCCTACGACCCTCTGAGGGTCGTAACAGTATCGCTTTATCTCGTTTGCATTTTGGATATTTTTAGGGTGTGTTCCCTGAAAAATACAAAAGTAAAAGAAGTGCTCTTTCATCTCTTCGTTTTTCGTTTTAAAGGTGTTACCACATTACTAAAGAATTTTAAACAGGCAGATTGTTATGTTCGTTTAAATGTAAAATTTGAGGTATTTCTAGAACATCCTGTATATAACGCAGTCACATCAGGATGTCAGCACTGCAGCAGCAGCTTTATGATGCATATTTTCATCATCAATCTTAATAACAGCAGGGAGTACGCGCCCATCTCCGTTCCTGCAGTCCATACCTGCAGCAAAAACCACCCTCGATGACTGCCAACAACGACGGCGTCGACGATGCACCAACATCCTCCCTTTCCCTTTGCGAACTTAACAAATCCAGCCTACTGCCTGTCGAAAAGCACATGGCCATAGCGCTCCCTCCACCAAAAACCGTCGCGTTGCGTCGCTCGTAGGGTGTTAATGACATCATATTTCAAATTATTAATTACTATATCACGTTACATCAAGGCGGCAGGAACTACAACAGGCACAAGTGCAAGCAGGCGAAGACGGTGTCCCCCGGTGTGGATCCGTCAATAAAATATGCACGAATAATGCCTGAATGCCGATATAATATTACGTAAATTGCCTTTTAATATGGGTGAAAGTAGGTATGCGTGCTGACGGCTCCCACGTCGGGGGCCAATTGTTTAATTGAAATAAATTTATGCTTCCGTTGAGTGCCCGAACCTGCCCCTGAATTATATAAACATCAGCGTCGGCTATTATGGTGAAGGGAAGTATTTTTTAACGTCGACATGTTGATTTTCGAAACTATGCCTTGGTTTACAAAGGGGGAGGTTAAATAGACTGATAGGAAGTTAGCAGCTAGTAGGAAACTAGAAGAATACTGTTAGTAGCCAGAAAACTAGAAGTATTAAACAATTGTTACATCTTTAGGATATTTTTTGTCGCTTTACTGTAAATTTAAAGGTCCCGGAACAATTCTAGATACATTTAAGCTTAATTAGTTTGCACTAAATATAGGAAATATGACTAGGTTTACGAAGGGAGAGATTACAGAGACCGATAGGAGACGAATATCAGAATTGTTACAAGTTTACGTCATTTTTAGTCGTTCCACTGTAAATTTAAAGGTCCATGATACATCTTTGCTTAATAAGTAGAACTTCGTACATTTAGACACATCATAGATGTCGGAGAAATCAAGTTTGATACTTGGACCTTCAACAAATTTAACACCTTTTCTATTAATTTGCATTAAAAAAATAGGAAATATGCATAGGTTTACAAAGGGAGAGGTTAAATGGACTGATAGGAAGTTAGCAGCTAGTAGAGAACTAGAAAAATAGTCAGAAAACTAGAAGTATTAAACAATTGTTACATCTTCAGGATATTTTTTGTCGCTTTACTGTAAATTTAAAGGTCCCGGAACAATTCTAGATACATTTAAGCTTAATAAGTTCGATTTGATACGTCTAGAGACTTCATAGTAGTCTCAGGAAGCAAGTGTGATACTTAGACCCTCTAAAAGTTAAAAGGATTAGCCCTTCCTAATATCAAAAAAATGAGTTTTTTTTAATCAGTTGGCATCAAATACTTTACTTAAACCAACTTTTTTTTTACTCATTTGCACTAAATATAGGAAATATGCATAGGTTTACGAAGGGAGAGATAACAGAGACCGATAGGAGACGAATATCAGAATTGTTACAAGTTTAGGTCATTTTTAGTGGTTCCACTGTAAATTTAAAGGTCCATGAGCAATTCTAGATACATCCTTGCTTAATAAGTAGAACTTCGTACATCTAGACACATCATAGATGTCGGAGAAATCAAGTTTGATACTTGGACCTTCAACAAATTTAAAGGAAGGGCAAAGTATACCAAAAAATGAGTTGGCATCAAATATAATGATTTAAACACACTCTTTCTATTAATTTGCACTACAAAATAGGAAATATGCATAGGTTTACAAAGGGAGAGGTTAAATGGACTGGTAGGAAGTTGGCAGCTAGTATAAAACTAGAAGAATACAGTTAGCAGCTATAATAATAGCCAAGTGGCGCAGTGGTATGTTCGGTGACCACTGACTATAAGGTCCCGGGTTCCATTCTCGGTGGGGATGCATTTTAAAGTGAATTCTTCTTCTTATCAGTCGTGATAGCCTCCAATATGACTAATTACATTGAAAAAGAATTGAATAGAGCCAATGACCATAGCTGTCGATGCTCGGTAAAATCAAACAAAAAATAATAATAATAATAGACGAATATAACAATTGTTACAAGTTTAGATCATTTTTAGTCGTTCCATTGTAAATTTAAAGGTCCCGGGACAATTCTAAACACATCTATGCACAATAAATAGAACTTGATGATGTATCTAGAAACTTCATAGTTGTCTCAGCTATCAAATTTAATAAATGAACCCTCATAAAATTGAAAGGAAAGGCTAAGAAAATCAAACAATGAGTCGGCATCAAATACTTTGACATGCTTCCACTATTTTGAACTGATTTATTAAAATTTAATTAGGAAATAGGTCTAGGTTTACAATACAGATTTGGTCTCAAATTTAGATTTAAAACTTCGCCTTAAATCAACTTTTTGTACAAATTTACATAAAATTAAAAATTAGATGTTGAAGAGAACTGCCAACTTCCTACTGGTAAAAAAATCACTAAAAATTGAACAAAGTGCTAAGAATACCAAGAAAAGATCAGGTCTCAAATGTAGACTTAAAACTTTGCCTAAAATCAACATTTTGTACAAATTTACATGAAATTAAAAATTTTGGTGCTGAATAAAGCTGTCAACTTCCCTCTGGTCAAAAAACACTAAAACATTTGATTCCTTTCAAATGTTTGTTTTCGTGTTTTTTGTGCTAATAAAAAAAGATTTGGCATCAAATTTAGTCTTAAAAGTTGACTTACATCCACTTTTTGTACACATTTACATGAACTTAAAAAATTTTATGCTGAAGAAGGCTGCCAACTTCCTACTGGTCAAAAAACACCAAAATAATTGAAAGGAAGTACTAAGAATACCAAAAAAAAGATTTGGCCTCAAATTTAGTCTTGAAACGTTGACTTACATCCACTTTTTGTACAAATTTACACAAAATTAAAAAAATTGAATGTTTAAGAAAGCTGCCAAGTTCCCACCGTTAAATAAAAAACATTAAAAATGAAAGAAGTGCTAAATATACCAAAAAAGATTTGGCCTCAAATTTAATCTTAAACCTTTGACTCACATCCACTTTTTTTTGCACAGATTTAAATAGATAACAAATATTAAATATTTATATAGACTTAGATGAAATAAAAAAAAAACGATGCCGAAGAAAGCTGCCAACTTCCTACTGATCAAAAAACACCACCCAGTGATAGTTTTTCGGGTGTTGCAAGGTAATTCCAGTAGCTCACAGCGGCGATTTATTTGAACGGCGGAAAACTAAAGGTAATAGGCTTTTATGAAAGCAAAGAGATTGTTTTAAATATAAACCGGTGGCGGTTGGTGGCGGTGACGGCGGTTTTAGAAGCAGTCCTGCCTGGGGAGGGCCGCAGTTAATGTCGGTAAATCAACAGGACGAAGAGTTATGTGCCCGAGACATGCGACCGAGCAGGTTGCATGCAAACCCTCACATATCCGGACGTCTACAGGGTGTTCCCCAAAACTGTCACTATAATACTCTTCCCTACAAGCCTGTTTTTCACGATACAATTAGATACTTAAAGTGACAACTATTAAATAAATAAAAAATGACGAAAAAAAAAACAGAAATATCGAAATTTGAAATTACGAAACTGGTTGTTTGCACAATACAACTTCATATTTTATCATTTGGCTACGGAGTATTCCGATTAATCACGCAATAATTTGTTAGAAACGCTTTTCATCAGCTGGCGCAAAAGTAGCCGCACGCTAAATGCGAACGCTGGCACCATAAATAAGTTGACTTAACGACTTTTCATACGCAATTTACGGGTAGCGACAATCAACTTCTGATAGGTACATGGATAGGTCGATAGTCGATATTTGAAGGCCGCATCTACAGCTAACGAGTGATTAATTATCTACCTCCGTAATAAAAATACCATCTTGACTTGCTTCTATTCATAAATCTTCAAAATCTTTTAATCTGTTATTTACATGTTGGATATTTATGTCTGTCTGTTTATCTCTCAATATAGCGAATGAAAAATGTTGGAGTTGATTAAAGATTAAAGAGAAACGTCGATTTATTTTTTCTTCATTTATTGAATTTTCAGTCAGTATGCGATGCGAAATCGTTTTACATCTTCGTAATACTTAATAATCACTTCATTATCTACAATATCAGGGAATATTTAATGAAAAATAAGTAAAAATCAAAGTTTAAAAAAAAATGAAATATTCAATTCCGAAGCGACTTTTATTCATAATATATTTTATTTTATTTGATTCGTATCACACATGGTATAAATAGATCAAAATCAACCTATAACACTTGTTTATGACCAAAAAAATACTTCACTTCATTGAAATAAAACAATAAATATCAATAAAAAAGAAATCTATCTTTAAAAATACATTTCATGTCATTTGCCACGAAAAGAACGCATTATTTTCGGTCAAAACCTTTCGCAAATCATTTTCTAAGGATCTCCAGACATTTATTCAGTTTCAAGACAAGTCTATACTAACGCGCGATATTTTCCTCATCATTTTCAACAGTTTACATAGGTTTACATCAGTTTTCATCATATATAACGTTAATATTCGATGGATATGATTGATATAAATCTGATTTCATCGGTTTTCAATAGTTTACATCAGTATTTTCGCGGTTTTAGATACGTTTTCATGAGTGTTCCTCAGTTTAAACATCAGATTCAATCATTTGTCGCTGATTTATATCAGTTTGCACAGATTTACTGCAGTTTTCAGCATATGTTACATTAGAATACTTTGGTTTCTATTGATTAATATCTAATTCTGTCAGTTTACAATGTTTTACATTAGTTTCACTAACGTTTTATGTACGTTTTCATGCGTTTTCATCAGTTTTAACATCAGTTTTAACATCAATTTTCATGATTTTTCGTTCATTTTCAACAGTTCACATAGGTTTACATCAGTTTTCATCATATATAACGTTAATATTCGATGGATTTGATTGATATATAACTGATTTCATCGGTTTTCAACAGTGTACATAAGTTTTTTCGCGGTTTTAGATACGTTTTCATGAGTTTTCCTCAGTTTAAACATCAGATTCAATCATTTTTCGCTGATTTACATCAGTTTACACAGGTTTACTGCAGTTTTCAGCACATGTTACATTAGAATTCTTTGGTTTCCATTGATTAATATCTAATTCAGTCAGTTTACAATGTATTACATTAGTTTCACCAACGTTTTATGTACGTTTTCATGCGTTTTCATCAGTTTTAACATTAGTTTTCATGATTTTTCGTTGATTTTCAACAGTTTACATAGGTTTACATCAGTTTTCATCATATATAATGTTAATATCTGACGGATATAATTGATATAAATCTGATTTCATCGGTTTTCAACAATTTACATCAGTTTTTTGCGGTTTTAGATACGTTTTCATGAATTTTCCTCAGTTTAAACATCAGATTCAATCATTTTTCGCTGATTTACATCAGTTTACACAGGTTTACTGCAGTTTTCAGCACATGTTACATTAGAATTCTTTGGTTTCCATTGATTAATATCTAATTCAATCAGTTTACAATGTTTTACATAAGTTCCACCGACGTTTTATGTACGTTTTCATGCGTTTTCATCAGTTTTAACATCAGTTTTTATTATTTTTAATTGATTTTCAAAGTTTATATAGGTTTACATCAGTTTTCAACATATGTATCGTTAGTATTCGATGGATTTATTGATATAAATCTGTTTTTATCGGTTTTCAACAGTTTGCATTAGTTTTGCCATGGTTTTAGATATATTTTCAAGTGTTTTCATTGGTTTGAAGCCCTGTTTTCATAATTTTTCGTTATTTTACGCCTATTTACATAGGTTTGCATTAGTTTTAGTTACATTTAGTCATATGTTATATTGGCATTCATTGAATTTCGTTGCTTTAAATCTAAATTTATCGATTTACAATGGTTTACATCACTTTTGCAACTATTTTAGAAAAGTTTTCAAGCGTATTCATCAGTACAAACATCAGATTTCATTAATTTTCGTTGATTTAAATCCATTAATATACTTTACCTCATTGAAAAAAGCAATAAATGTCAATAATAACGAAATCTATCTTTGCAGAAACATTTTAAGTCGTTCAGCACGAAAAGAAAACTTTATTTTCAATCAGGAAGTTTCGCAAATCATTTTCCTAGAATCTCCAGACATTTATACAGTCCCAAGATAAGTCTATACTAATTCGAGATATTTTCCTCATAATTACAGCATGTTTTTACTCTCTTTTGGCAAAAGCGGCGAACGCAATGAAGATGAAGACGTCGCGTCTGGTCCCACGAGGAATTTTAAATTCAAGAAGTTTGCGAATTTTTATGCAAGTCTGCAATGTCGGCGACGTGTTAAAACTGAAATAAGACGGTCTCTCAGATTTCCCCGAGCATACCGCGCGCACAAAGAGTATGCAGTGCTATCAGAGCATCTTGGAATCTGCTGAATTCGTTAAACTTAACGCCCACTGCATATTTTATTAATCAAGCTCGACGAAATGAATTTAGCTCTTTGCATCGCGCATCGCTGAAAGTATTATACAAACCAGCATGGAACTATTTGCTTCTTTTCGGCATACTGGCTACATTTTATGACGACGACGACGATGACAAACACATATACAATATTCTTCATTTAGCTTCATTTATCTACCGAAAACGACGATATGAAACTTTACAATTAAGAAGACCGGGTCTGACCGGCGTCAAAATGTGGAACTGCAACGTGAAATTGAAACTTTCTTCTTAAATATTGTCTAAGCTGTATGTTACAGAACGCCCATCCTTGCACGGATCGATTCCTCATTAAATATAGTTTATTTTGATATGCATATTTATGCCTAAATGTTCGGTAATTATTCAGATATTTATGGTGTAAAAATACGGCCTTTGCGAGAAATGTCGAGTTTTAGGTTTTTAAGATCAGATCTTATCATAGTATTCATTGCATTTCATTGATTTAAATAGGATTTCATCGGTTTACAACAGTTTGTAAAAGTTTTGCCTCGGTTTTATATGCGTTTACATGCGTTTTCATCAGTTTAAACATCAGATTTTATTATTTTTCACTGATTTTCATCAGTTTACGAAGATTTCCTGCAGTTTTCGGCATATGTTACATTAAAATTCTTTGGTATTCATTGATTAAGATCTAATTCAATCAGTTTACAACGGTTAACATCAATTTTGCCATTGTTTTATCTACGTTTTCATGCGTTTCCATCAGTTTTAAGATCAGGTATTATTATTTTTCGCTGATTTTCATCAGTTTACGAAGATTTCCTGCAGTTTTCGGTATGTTACATTAAAATTCTTTGGTTTTCATTGATTAAGATCTAATTCCATCAGTTTACAATGGCTTACATCAATTTTGCCATTGTTTAATCTACGTTTTCATGCGTTTCCATCAGTTTTAACATCAGATTTTATGATTTTTCATTAATTTTCATCACATTACATAGGAGTTTTCATCAGATGTTACCATAGTATTCATTGTATTTCATTGATTCAAGTAGGATTTAATCGGTTTACAATAGTTTACACAATTTTTGTCACGGTTTTAGATACGTTTTCATGCGTTTTCATCAGTTTAAACATCAGATTTATCGTGAGAAAAACGGCTTTTCCGGGAAATGTCGAATTTTATGTTTTTCATTTTTTTCTTCATAGTTCCCGTATTGCTATGATTATAAATCATGCGCCAATTGATTCGGCGGGAAAATATCTTCAAACACGTCGGACAATTTTTCATTTGATTACCTAGAACCGATATTATAACTCATGAAAGTTGAGTCTGATATCGTTTATGATTTCACTGACAACATTCATGAGTCATAATATCAGTTCCAAGTAATCAAATGAAAAACTATCACAGTTGTTTGAAGATATTTTCACGCTGAATCGATTGGTGCATGATTTATAATCCTAGGAATATGGGAAATATGAAAAAAAATGAAAAACCTAAAAGTCGACATTTTTCGGAAAAGACGTTTAATATTTCAATAATTACCCAACATTTAGGAATAAATGTACATATCAAAACAAACTATATTTAATGAGAAATCGATCCGCACAAGGATAGAGATTCTGTAACATGCAGATTAGAAAATATTTTCGAAAAGTTTTAATTTTACGTTTTAGTTCCGCGTTTTGCCGCTACGTGGTACCGGTCGGATCCCGTCCTTTTTTTTTTCAAAAAAGGCGGTCAACGCGTCTACCACCCCGTCCTTTTAAGTTGTTGAAGTTCATGCTGAAAATTCAATACTTAAATCGAGATTGTTTTATCTTTATTTTACAATTACAGGAAATAAATGCATAAATAAATATTTAATTCCCCGAAATCTTGAAAAAAATATTTTTTTCAGAATCAGAGGTTAGAATTGAAAATACGAAGTTGAGAAATATGAAACAAAAAGGCATTTGTAAAGTTTAGCTTTAGTCACTCGCAATTTCCAAACTTGATATGTATGTACGCGCAGGCAATTTAAATAATTTCCTGTATTTTATTCCAAATAATAACACACTCAGTGATGCTACCAAATGGAAAATAAAGCGGTCATACCACGCGTTTTACATTTACTCGCACTCATCTATAATCTACGAGTGAGCAACGTATCCTTAGAACGTTCGCATTTATTTTTTAACTCCGTTTTACAGCTAACAATTAGTCGGTAGTGGAACTGAAACTCAAACATGTTGCCTGGCTTTGCTCATAGTTTCATTTCCCGTCTTTCAAATGCATACACAGAATTTACGTCCTTTACAGATTTTTTTTTCAAAAATTCTTAGCAAACTTCAGCTCGACTTCAACTCTTTATAATAAAAATCTATTTATATTTTCAATGTTTTTCAAATCCATTTAAAATGAATTTCATAAAGTTTAGTCAGGTTTTAGTTCCATTTTTCATTCAATTATGGGAGATTTCATAGTTTTCCAATGATTTACATAGGTTTCCAACCTTTTTCTCAAGGTTTTCGATACGTTTTCATTCGTTTTCAGCTATTTAAAGATCAGTTTTCATTATGTTTCGTTGCTCTACAATGGTTTACATAGATTTACATCTGTTTTCATCAGATGTTACCATAGTATACATTACATATCATTGATTTAAATATGATTTTATAGGTTTTCATCAGTTTACATAAGTTTTGTCATGGTTTTAGATAAGTTTTCAAACGTTTTCATCGATTTAAACATCAGATTTTATCATTTTTCGCTGATTTTCATCCGTTTACATAAGTTTCCTGCAGTTTTCAGCATATGTTACGTTAGAATTCTTTGGTTTTCATTGATTAATATATAACATAATCAGTTTATAATGGTTTACATAAGTTTTACTAATGTTTTATACACGTTTTCATTCGTTTTCGACAGTTTTATCATTAGATTTCATCATATTTCGTTGATTTTCATAAATTTACATAAGTCTACATCTGTTTTCATCAGATGTTACCATAGTATACATTGCATTTCACAGATTTAAATATGATTTAATAGGTTTACAACAGTTTACATAACTTTTGTCATGATTTTAGATAAATTTTCAAACGTTTTCATCGGTTTAAACATCAGATTTTATCATTTTTCGCTGATTTTCATCCGTTTACATAAGTTTCCTGCAGTTTTCAGCATATGTTACGTTAGAATTCTTTGGTTTTCATTGATTAATATATAACATAATCAGTTTATAATGGTTTACATAAGTTTTACTAATGTTTTATACACGTTTTCATTCGTTTTCGACAGTTTTATCATTAGATTTCATCATATTTCGTTGATTTTCATAAATTTACATAAGTCTACATCTGTTTTCATCAGATGTTACCATAGTATACATTGCATTTCACAGATTTAAATATGATTTAATAGGTTTACAACAGTTTACATAACTTTTGTCATGATTTTAGATAAATTTTCAAACGTTTTCATCGGTTTAAACATCAGATTTTATCATTTTTCGCTGATTTTCATCCGTTTACATAGGTTTACTGCAGTTTTCAACATATGTTACATTAGAATTTTTTGGTTTTCGTTGATTAATATCTAGCTCAATCAGTTTACAATGGTTTACATAAGTTTTTCCATTGTTTTATACACGTTTTCATTCGTTTTCGTCAGTTTTAACATTAGATTTCATTATATTTACATAGGTTTACATCAGTTTTCATCAGATGCTACCATAGTACACATTACATTTCATGGATTTAAATATGATTTCATAGGTTTATAACAGTTTACATAACATTTGTCATGATTTTAGATAAATTTTCAAACGTTTTCATCGGTTTAAACATCAGATTTTATCATTCTTAGCTGATTTTCATCCGTTTACATAAGTTTCCTGCAGTTTTCAGCATATGTTACATTAGAATTCTTTGGTTTTCATTGATTAATATCTAATTCAATCAGTTTAAAATAGTTTATATCAATTTTGCCATTGTTTTATATACGTTTTCATGTGGTTTCATTAGTTTTAACATCAGTTTTCATGAGTTTTCGTTGATTTTCATTAGTTTACACAGGTTTACATAAATTTTCATCATACATAACATTAGTATTCGATGGATTTAATTGATATACATCTTATTTCATTGGTTTACAACAGTTTTAGCACAATATTAGATATATTTTCAAGCGTTTTCGTCAGCTTGAAGCTCATTTTCCATCATTTTTTGTTGCTTTACATCTATTTAAAAAAATACATTTTATTCTATTTAAAAAGTATACATTAATTTACATCATAGGTTACATTGAAATTCATTGAATTTCGTTGTTTTAAATCTGAATTCATCGATATACAATGGTTTACATCAGTTTTGCCACAATTTTAGATACGTTTTCTCGAGATGTCATCAATTTAAACATCAGATTTCATCTTTTTTCGTTGATTTAAATCCCTTAAAATCATTTTTTATCATATGTTAGTTTAATGTTCATTGGATTTCATTGATGTATATGATTTCATCGGTTTACAACAATTTGCATTAGTTTTGTCAAGGTTTTGGTTACATTTTCATGCATTTTTATTAGTTTAAACATAAGATTTTATTATTTTTCCTTGATATTCATCAGTGTTCAACGGTTTACATCAGTTTTGATTTACGACAGATTTTGAACTATTTTCTCACTATCACCTCCTGTGACTTAGCTTTATATATAGAGAAGATCGAATACATCTGAAAATTATGAACATATGGTTTCAATTTTTGCAATTTTTCTGTTACAAACTAGAGAATTTGATTCTGGACAAATTTTTAAGTGGATAATCACTGTCAATTTGGCCATAACTCGAATTTTGAATTATTTTGAACATATAGTTGTAGATAACATCCCGTGCTATATGAAACGGGTCTTAGATTTTAAATAATATTTAAAAAAGTGTATCGCAAATAATTAAATGGTGGCAAGTGAATTATTTCGGCGATTAAAAGTTCTTCGTTTGCGTGCACACGAATTCGACACTGAACGGCTTCTGAGCTGCCATCAAAGAAGTCCTCCTTCGAACGTCATGTCCGACGATCCAAGCTGTGGCAAGCTGTGGCAAACTGAGACAAGTTCCATGCAAAGCACGTGGGCATATCAGGTTCAGTCAGCATGTGCGACTGCTCGTAAATTCGCACATTCACTGCCGGTGTACATTTGCAAACGCACAATTTATGCCGTCTTGCATCTCCACAGATACGAATATAAACCCTGATGACTGCGTAGGCCGACGCTAAAGATTTAATATATTCCCTACATATCGGTTCGGCCTGTCACAACTCTATTTTTACGCCGTTCTAATCTGGTTTGTTGTCGGAAAGTTCACAACATGGGCCGAACAGAAGAGACATGTTTGCCACTCTCTCCCGTCCGTCCACTGTTCCTCATCCGTCTGGGGATGAGCGTGGGGGGTTGTGGGATGGTTTGGGAAACGTTTGAGGTTTGGACGCGGCGTGGAATGGCGGACGAACCGAGCGGAAAGGGTAATAATCAAACGGTCCGTGCGGTGTTTACCGATCCATCATAATTTGGGAATTGGACCGCTCTAGGTTCAGTAAAGCACAGAGGCCCAAGCAAGAGCTTCAGGCCTGTCAGCCACACGCTACGTGACAACAACGTTCGCTGCTTCCACAATCGGCCAAATTAGCATTCTGCGACATGCAGTCTTCTCTCCACGAGTTTGGTGGGCTCATTCGTAGGTCAAAGGGATGCTGATACCCCCGATGCCGGAATTTTCGCCAACAGATCACCGACAATCGATTCGATGCGAGGAGAGGCCTCTAAAAATATATTTACTCATTCAATCATTTTATTAAACCCAATTTACACTTGATTTCATTGAAATAACTTGATATATTTGCTCGTCGGAATAAACTCATCGATCTTACCAAATATTTTATTTTTATTTCTATTCTAAAGAAGTTGCTCATAATTAATACAAAAAAATATGATGGGTTATATTATATATTATCATCTTTATATTGTTGTAAGTGACAATTCCAAAGATTCCTAGAAAAAAATATTTTTTGCGAGTTTAAGAAACTCTTCAAAATTTCATTCTGATAAAAATTGTGATGAAAATTCATGTAATTAATGTATTTGTGGCTAGTTGGAATTGTCACCGAATGATATTTGACATGTCGAAAGATCAAGGTCAAATTTTCTTTGGTTTTTAGTCTACTTTTACTCAAAAAGAAAATATTTTAAAAAATCTACAAATAATAAAATTAAGACAAAACCTTTGTGAATAATTGGAATTGTCGTCTATATAGAATTGATCATAATTGCAATGACACAAACTTTAATTTCATTTGTTCCGAAACAAGATGTAACAAAAATATTTATTAATGTGTCATTGGACTTGTCACCGCCTCAATGACATTACCAATGAATCGTTTTTTATTTTTTATTTGTTTTGAGAATAAAAAAACTTTCTAAAAATGTTAAACATTTTGTTGAAATGTACATGATACTTTAATGGTTCTCACTACACGGGTTATGTGCCAATTTAACTTTTAAAGAACTCGCGTTTCCCGGGTTTTTGTGTTTAAATTATTTCTATTTCAACATCCAGGAGTTTAAGGTTCTTGGTTGTTTGGTTACCCGAGTTTAGGTTAATCGATTTGCAGTTATCCGGGTTTCAGTTATCCGGGTTTCGGCTATCCGGATTTCGACTATTTGGATTTCAGTTAATCGACTTTAGGTTACCCGTCTTAACATTACTGTCATTTGGACTATTTCAAGTTTAGCTTAACCGAGTAACCGTTATCCGCGTTTAGATTACTCGTATAAACTGGTTTGAACCTCGAAAATCCGAGAAATGACGTAATTAACACGCCACACAAATTAGTATTGTTTATACAAAACGTTTGCTTGTTTAGTCGTGGATAAATGAATTTAAACTGAGCTAAGTCGTTTTATTGTCAATTTAAAATGCTTTACCGCCGCATGCATGCTAAATTCCAATTTAATTTCTAAGTATATGCGGTTTTCGTGTAGACATTTCGCATCGGATAAGCAACATCTTTTGAACGTATGTGTTTCTGCCTTTCGCATGCGTACATGTCTGTTTCGCATACGGGTATGTGTGTCTGTATGTGGCTATGTTTATGTGTACATGGCAATGAGTTTGTGTGTCGCATGTTGAAGCATAATAATTATAAATATTAACGTTTACGAGGTTCACGTGTTTATTTGTGTTTCGCGTTCGCGTCTAGCGTGTAAATGCCTAGACGAAAATCCAACTATTTATCAATATTTCGACGCCAACAAAAGAAAACGCGCAAACGACGCGACGCGACGCGGGAAAAGCGAGTTTTCCGTTGACCGACATTTACATTTACGTACGTTGGCACGTCGTAAAATAGGTACGACGTGAGCAGCAGAATGTCAAAGTTGGTTTAGGTGCAATTCTACACGAGTGACATTATTCATATTGCAAGTGTATGTGTGTATGTGTGAATGTGTGTAATGTGTATGTGTGTATGTGTGTGTGTGTGTGTATGTATGGGTATGTGTGTATGTTTGTATGCATGTGTATGTGTATATGTGAGTGTATATGTATGCGTGTATGTTTGTATGTATGTGTGTGTATGTGTGAGTGTGTATGTGAGTGTATGTATGTATGTGAGTGTGTGTGGGCATTGCGTGTGTGAAGATGTTGGTTTCAGTTAGAAAACAATTAAGGAATTCCTAAAGAAATTTTCAGCAAGTTAAAATTCACCACGAAAACGCGTTTCTATTATTCATATTTGACATGGCACCGCTAATGGGACTACGACTACGACTTTCTTTACGCTACCTCAATTGCTATGAACCTTTTTTCGGGTCGGGAAATGTGACGGCAAATAAACGATATGCAAATGTACCCTGACAGACGCGTAGCGTAGCGTGACCAACCCTAACTTCCAGCCAGGGCGCGGCGCGGCGCTGATTCGACTTTGTCGTTGCGGTAGAATTTAAAGGTCGCCACTTTTATTTTGCTGCCATTACTTGCTGCCTACACCTACACATGTACGTACGTACATTTGCACAAAGCATTTCCCGGTTTTATCGCCTTGTCTTCTTGTGCATTGTACAATAAAATCCTCATTTTCTGTCAGGAAATTAATTCAACATTAAGTCAACACATAAAGAATAGTTTTATTTCAAACTGTGTATTTCAAATGGGAATTGCCTCACACTGAATTCTGCTAACTTCCTCTCGGTTAAATAATTAAATTAATATGCATTTCTACAGGTTTATTATACCGGATTACTTTTTTAAACAATCCTATTTATGCAGTATAGCCTGTTTATGCTGAAACAATGTAATCGACTCTGAGAGGCTAGGAAATGCCCACAAGCGTGTTTTTTGCACGACGGTATAACGTAGGGTATAACAACATTCGAGATAAGCTGATTTATTTCATTACGTGCTGAAAAAAACGCAACCACATTTTATGCATACAACAAGGCTTTTACGCGACGCGACACGAACTAAACACACACCGAATGGAAATCATTAACCCTTTGTCACCATGCACTGCGTAGTTGAATTGATCTACTATGTCTTGTCAGATCAAAGACCACTGAGGGGATTACCTGCATTTGGAATTCTTTCCACTTTAGAGAAATATGAGTTAGGATGTTAATTGATGTGTAACGCACGTGGTAAGTCGCGGTAAAAATAAATTTATATTCCGCGTAGGTTGTTAACGGAAAGGGAAAGATCCGACCTGATAGCTGTCGTAGTGGACACAGGATATGCAAAATGGCGACACATTTACGAAATAGTAAATCCGCGAAAACGCGTGGTGGTGCCAACATAATTCAAACACTCGAGCCAACTGAAATTTTTGTGCTGTTAGGGAAGGAAGAAGGTACGTATGCGTTACAAATTTGTGCGCATCGCCCACTTGGAAAAACAAGTATGCGAACAAAATTGCGTCCAGCAGAAACTAACCGTAACAGATGAAAGTATGCGTATGAAATTGTGATCTTCAATGAATTTCCTAATTTTTTGCTAATTGTCAGTATTATTTAATAGAAAAAAAAAAGAAATAAATGCTAATTGTAAGAAAGTATAAATTAACCGAAAAAAACAATACAATCAAAATTTCTGATGTCTGTCATTATATTCTTAAGGATGACATATTTTTATAGCTCTTCATAAGTTAAGATAATAAATATAGCCAGTTGTTTTAGTACAAATATGGTGGTGACAATTCCAATTAGTCATTAAGCCAATTAACATCTCAACTTTTTCTAAATTTAAAAACGTTCCTTTAAACAATTGAAAATGTAAATGCTTCATTAGAATTGCCGTTAAGCATATATGTGAAGCTTAGTGTTATTGGAATTGTCACCAGGTAATGACGGCAATTCCATTTAGACACAAAAGCGTCACCTTTTGGCGTCACAATTGCCAAAATTTCAAATTTTTCTTATTCGTTGGAATTGTCGTTAACTATGTACGTGGCAACCATCCCAATTAGCCACTAAAAAGAAAAAAAATATTAGTGCCAGTGGAATTGTCACCATTAATCGGCGTCAATGCCATTTAGATACAAAAGTGTTGTCTTTTTTTTCAATTAAGTGTTTAACAAATTTTAAAAATTATCTCTAAATTACGAAAAAATTAAACATCACATAATTCATTGGAATTGTCGTTGTCTATGTAAGTGTAATAAATAATCGTCATTTCAATTATTTCTTTCTTCAGGCTCTCATTCTTTCTCTGTTTTTATCAGTTTTGAGGCGACGACAATTCCAAATCGTCACAAATGCATTATCCAAATTGGAGTTTGTAATTTTTAATATGGTCTCAAAACAAACAAAAAAGTTTACCATCCTCACTAAAGTTGTTGTGAACTATTATGTGGCGACAATTCCAATTAGTCACTAAGGTATTATCAATATATCAACTTTATTATTTAATTTTAAGCGTTTTCAAATAAAATTTTTAATTATTAAAATATTCATTGGAATTGTCATACACCGTAAATAAGGCGACAATTCCAATCAATCTCTAATAAATGATTTTCTTTTAAATTAATTTTATTTATACAGCTGTATACAGCTACATTTCGAAACAAATGAAAATAAGATTAGAATTATTGGAATTGTCAACTAAGAGCTGGTAAAGAGAATTGTCAAATATTGTGAAACGCAAATTCCAAAAAAAGCATGTTAATTACATAAAATGAAGAAGAATAATTCAAATTTTCGAAAATGGCCTACTTTGTATGTATTACGCGCAGGACCAGATTAATAACATTCCTGGAAAGTCATTATTTGATTGCTTTGACATTTTTATCGCCCATTTAAACTGATCGCTAGCATTGCCAAGCTGCTCGTGCACAATTTACGCCCGTCGGTGCCGTGTTCGAAATTAAACATTAACAAAACCAGTAGCAGTAGACATGGCGCTAGCAGGAAGTCGTGTTGCATCTTGCAGGGCGTCCTAGAGCCCCTGAGATGGCTCGAACACCCTTGATTCATGGGCCGCATTCAGGTGTACGTACGTATTTTCGATCGCGAGTACGTTTTGCACCGACCTGCAGTTTGCTGCGCAAATATAAAATTCCTGCTGCCGGAGATGACCACTGCGTCCTCGTCGTCCCATCTAGAGTCGACGGATTCGAATTCGACGCACGTAGGGCAAAGTTGCCAACAACAACTCTATCTTTATGTGTGCCCCCATGCCTTATAGAAATTCCATCGCCATAGCGGCCGTATAAGCGTATAAGCAACTCCTGTATAGTGAGGAGAGAGCTAGACAGGATAGAAGGAGTGTATGTGTCGGTTTTGCAGTGCCACTTTGACCACATACATACATAAGAAAGCAGATCGACGTTGAAGTGCGATCCAATGGCACGGAATTTCGAGAGATGTCCGTTCAGCGCGTACCAATGTTATCGCAAACGCTAGCAAATGTTGTATTTATGTACACCGGCAGACACTCCTTTTTTTTATCCTGCTGAAACGGTCTGCGTTTTTAGGCGAGTAGCTATGTGTTTTCTTTTTCGCAAACGTCGTTTTCCTCTGTCGTAATCAATTTATTTTTCCATAATCGGGTTTCCAGCGAATAAGAGAAACTAGTGTGGCTTATAAAAACTAAATTTATAGTTTTATTTATTTTTACTTTTCAATATTCTATACTTTTTCTCTTTAGATGCGTATATTTTAAGTTGCTCCCAGCATTATGGAATTAATTCTTTAACAATTTCAGGGTAAATTCAGTTCTATTTATATAGACTCCGTTTTTAAACTATCAATTCCATTTCACGGCTGAATTAATAACGCCAAGGGAGTTTTCTCAACGGCATATGAAAGAAGAAGAGTTGCTGCTTCGAATAAGTTTATCTATGAATTAGAAGGGCTTCAAATAAGGGCTCTAGAGGTCGTCAAAGTTGACAAAATTTTCACATTTTTATTGACAAGGTTTTAAAAATTCAAGTTTTCAACTGAACTATTGTAAATATGAGGATTTCTTCATCGTAGTATGAAAGGGGAAGAGTATCTCTTTCTAGTAATTTTAGCTCCGAATCTATGATACTTTTAATAACTGCCAAAATCTGCCAAAACTGCCAAAATCTATAATTTTTAAACAACCTCCATTGGGAAATTATATTTTACGGCTAAACTAATAATGATAAGGGAGATTTCTCAACGGGATATAAAAGAACAAGAGTTACTGGTTCGAATATTTTCATCCCAGAATTAGTGCCACTTCAAATAATGGCTCTAGGTCGTCAAATTTGTTAAAATTTTGACATTTTCAATAATCAGGCTTGGAAAATTCCAGTTTTCACCTGAACTATTGTTAAAAAGAGAGTTTTCTCGACGTGATATGAAAGAGGAAGAGTTTATTTTTCTAATAATTGTAGCTTTGAATGTATGGTACATTTAATAGGGACACAATGCCTTTACAAATCTGCCAAAATCTATAAATTTTGAACAACCTGCTTCGAAAATTTTCTCTTTCCCGGGTGAACTAATACAGATAATAAACAATTCTCGGCTGAAGTTGAAAGAGGCAGTACTGCTACTTCGAATAGGCGCATCTCTGAATTTGTGAAACTTCACATAATCGCTTTAGACATCTACAAATTGACATACTTTCAGAATATTCAAAAACTCGGTTTCATAAATTTGATTTTCACACTGAATTAATAATGATAAGAAAATTTTCTAAACTGTGTCTGAAAGAGGAAGAGTTGCTACGTCGACAACTTTCATGCCTGAATTTCTACGACTTCAAATAAAGGACCTAGAGATCTTCCAAATTGAGAAAATTTCGAAATTTTCTATAATCCGTTCTGCAAAACATCATTTTCCGGCTGAACTAATTACGATAAGAGAGTTTTCTCCACGACATATGAAAGAGGAAAAGTTGCTCTTTCCAATACAGTCATCCCTGATTCTATGGGACTTCTAATAGATACTAAAACGCGTTGCAAATTTGACACTTTCTATACATTTTCAATAACCTGAGCAGGAAATTCCATTTTCCGAGAAAACTAATGATGATAAGAAAGTTTTCTCACTTGGAAATGCAAGAGGAAGAGTTCCTACCTCGACTGAGCTATCATATATGTTACCCGTAAGTTTCAAATACTTTAAATCATTAAAATTTTAAAATAAGTAAGCTAAATTTCATGATTTAACAGGTAATTGCAACTGTTCTATGCTTTAAAAGTTCTAGGTAGCTTTTACCCAAATCGAGTAGGTACCTATAACTACTTTATGCCAACAGATGTCAAAGAAATCTAGTAAACGTCGCCAAAAGATCCATTCCAAAGATACCCGAATGCTACCTGAAATTACATATTAGTACAGGCAACATCCAATAGAGGGCAGTACAATATCCATAATTTTTTTTTAAATTTTATTTTTAACTTTAAAATTCGCTAATCCAGATCATCTGAAGTTGGGTAACCTAAACCCGCAAAGCATAAACCCGGGTTTCTAAAACTCGAATAACCTAAACCCGATTAACCTTATATCTCTAAATAAAGTTGGAGGTATTTTATAAAAAAAAAGATCTCTATATAAAAAACTAAATTTAATTAAACCAAAAAAAGATGATATTGCTACCGATAAACAAGCAAAGACCCACTAATTATGTGAGCGGAATGTACAATCCCGTGGTGTGGTCCAATTCATTAAAAGCACCTGTTTCCAAGTTTGGTCGTCTTCGTAGAGTGCGGTGAGGTGGCTTCTGCTTGCCGTGATTTTTTTATATTAGGCACTGTACTGTACTATAGAAGGCTAGAAGCACATGGTGGATATAATAAAGTGCATTTTTCCGCTCCGCTTCATCCGGACTCTGCTTTCACTGCGATAGTCATTTGTAACCTGACAGAGATCTACGGGAACTGGATGAAAGTGCTTCATTTGTTTTTGGTTATGTTTCGGGCGCCGATTAACATGGACCACACATGTTCTGCCCCGATCTTCTATAGGTCTTCTACTTGGTTGGGATGGCTTGGTATAAGCTTTGACTTTGTACGTTTGAAACGTTGCAAGATTAGAAAACTTGATTCAATATTTAAAAGGATGAGGAAATATATAAAATTTGCTCTCTATGTATAAATATATTAATTTTTTTTATGAATGACAACAAAACTCGTCTCAAGATCCCAAGATTTTATTTTAGAACAGGGATCTGTCAATATGGAGATCAGCTATGAAAGTTTTCTTAACGAAAATTAACAAAGGAAGAGTTACTGCTGCGAATGATTTCATCCGTGAGTCTTCGAGACTTGAAATAAGTGCAGTAAGACTCATCAAAATTGACAATCATTCGTAATTTTCAAATGACGCTTTCGAAAAATAAATTTTCCGGCTGAACTAATGGCGATAGGAGAATTTTCTCAACGGCATATAAAAGATGAAGAGTTCCTCCTTCCACTGGAGTTATCCTGGAATCTATGAGCCATCTAATATATATCCAATAATAGGGGCAATAAAGCCCATCAGAATTAACAAATTCTCTAAATTTTTACTAACTTTCTTCGGAAAATTTAATTTTCCGCGTAAATTAACAATGCTACAACAGGCTTTTCAATTAGCTATGGAAGAGGATATATTGTAGCTTCGAATATATTCATCCCTGAATTCATGAGGCTTCAAATAAAGGCTCTATAGATCTTCTAAATGGTTAAATTTTCGAAATTCGCAATAACACCGTTTGGAAAATTCCGTTTTCCGACTGAACTAATGACGATAAAAAGTTCTCTCAACGGTGTGTTAAGGAGAAAGAGAAGCTCTTTGCAAAAAAGATATTCATGAAGCTATGAGAAGTCTAATTGGGACATAAACGCCCATCGAATTTGACAATTTCTTTATATTTACATTATACTGCTTGGGGAAATTCCATTTTCTGGCTAAACTAATGATGTTAGGAAAATTTGCTCGACCGAAAATTAAAGAGGTTGAGTGGGTGCTTAAAATAGTTTTATTCCTGAGTTATGAGATTTCCACTAAGGGCTGCAGAGGTCTTCAAAATTGACAGAATTTCGAAATTTTTAATAACGCGGTTTGGAAAATTCCGTTTTCCGACTGAATTAATGATGATAATAAAGTTTTCTGACAAGTATATAAAAGAGGAAGAGTTGATCTTTCCTATTAAGTCATTTATTAGAATATGAGACTTCAATTAAGACCTGAATAGCCATTTAAAATTAATAATTTCTATACAATTTCAATAACTGCTTCAGAAAATTCCATTTTTCGAGAAAACTAAAGACGTCAGGTAAGTTATATCTACAGGAAATGAAAGAGGAAGTGCTTTAGCTTTGAATACTTACATTCTTGTATTTATAAGTCTTCCTATAAGGGCCCTAAAGAACTTCAAAAAGGACAATTTTAGAAAATTTGAAACGCTGAATATTAAAGCATTTAGTTATGGTATATTAATGAAGGTAAGGTACGAAGTCTGAATGGTATATCAAGCGATAAAATTGAGTTTTAAGAATTATAATTCCTAGAAAAGGTTTAGTCATAATTCCTCAGAGTTATTTTTAATGATTTATGGCGGAATATAACATTTTTACTTTCATTGATAAATTTTTTATAACGTTCCTCTGAATACTGTCAGTTTGAGGTGATGTCTATGCATATTTGAGTGTCGGTGTAAATGTGTAATCTTTCTGTAGCTGTGTAAATGTGTAAAGATATAGACTTAAAACGTTTGGACTTGCAGGCTTCCTGACTGGGTGGTGTAAATCGCCGCATCGGACATGACGTCTAACGTCAATCAACCTGTCTCAAACATTTCAAACCACGCTGCAGAAGGTAGACGACAGCGACAGAGAGAAACTACCTAGACTTGAAATTGGAATTGATATCCAACTGCGACCTGCGGGTTTCCCCAATCCTTAATTCTACAAATATGCAAATTATTTAAACATAAAAATCCCCTTAAATATTAAAATGTTAATTAGCAAATATTCCAAAGCTATTAACACTAAAAAATATAATGTATATAAAATATAATGAAATATAAAAATTGAATTTTAAATTTTAACTTCCTATATTTATAACATCAAGATACGCTTTTGTGGAAATGTTGAAATTTATGAAAACTTGCAAGCCTCCCGGGTGGAGGAATTTATTAATTTTCAGCAATTTGGAATCTTGATTCAATGCCAAACAAGGGCCATCAAAAAAGGGCACCTATTTAGAAACAATTCCGGAGGTATGAAGAAATATGTACGACCAACTTCAAAATTTCAAAATTTTGATAGTTTTGTAATTTTCATTTTCCGGCTGTAATAATTATGTTATGAGAGTTTTCTCAACAGTAAATTGAAGACGAGGAATTTCTGCTTCAAATGGTTTCATCTCTGAACATATCAGACTTTGATTAAGGGCTCCAGACCCCTTCAAAATTGACAATTTTTCGACAATTACCTACAAAAATATATCGGACAAAAACCCGCCCTGGAAAAATCCAGTTTCTCTCTAAATTAATAACAATATGAAAGATTTTCAACGGGATATGAAAGAGGAAGAGTTACTCGTTCTATTTAATGGTATCCCAGAATATAGGATATTATAAAAAGGGCACAAATGCCATTCAAAATTGACAAATCTTCGATAGTTACCTACAAAAAAATATCGGACCATAACCCGCTCTAGAAAATTCCAGTTTCCCGCTAAAGTAATAATAATATGAAAGATTTCTCAACGGGATATGAAAGAGGAAGAATTGCTCTTTCTATTTAAAGTTATCCCAGAACATAGGACACTATAAAAAGGGGCACAAATGCAATTTAAAATTGACAAATTTTCGATAGTTACCTACAAAAAAATATCGGACAGTAATCCTCTTTGGAAAATTCCAGTTTCCCGCTAAATTAATAACAATATGAAAGATTTCTCAAAGGGATATGAAAGAGGAAGAATTAATCTCTCTAATTAGTGTTATCCCAGAATATAGGAGATTATAAAAAAGGACACAAAAGCCGTTCAAAATTGACAAATTTTCGAAAATTGCCTACAAAAAATATCGGATAATAACCCGCTGTGGAAAATGCCATTTTCCAGTTAAACTAAAGACAATTTGAGAGATTTCTCAACGGGGTATAAATGAAGTTGTTCTTTCCATGTATCGACATTTTCGAATGTAGGAGACTTCTAATAAGGACACAAACACCCTTAAATATTAAAATGTAAATTGGGAAACATCCCAAAGCCATTAACATTTTAAAAAATGTATAAAATATAATGAAATATAAAAAATAGTATTTTAAATTTTAAATTCCCAAGTTTATAACATCAAGATGTCGTCATGTCGAAATTTATTGATGTCTATAAGCTTCCCGGGTGGAGGAATTCATTAATTTTCTGCAATTTGGAATCATTTGGAATCTTCATTCATTTTCAAACAAAGACCTTCGACAAACGGCACCTTTTTACAAATAAAAAGGCTCTGCGTAAAACAGCATGAAACAAAAGACGTTTAGCAATTCTACCTGAGCTGTGCTAAAGGGACTCTCCCCCTTGATGGTTTCACCTTTCATCCGTAGCATGTTTGCGCCTCGTGTCTCTGATTTAAAACACCCAATTTATTTCTGTTAACATGCCGCGTAGTCGCATTTAAAACAAACGCCGATGTTCTGCACCATGCTGTTATTCGTGTGCCTGATGTGCAGCAGGGTACATGCGGGAGAGTGGGATCCCTGCGATGTCAGTGCCAGATAAGAATGCACCTGGCAAATTTTCTAAGCGACGCGACGCAGAGAATTCGCCGATTCGTTGATGCGTTTTTAGCGTTGCAAGTTTTCGGGCTTGGAACACCTTTTCGAAGGCTTATCTCGCTGGAATCTTTCAGAATGCGTGTAATAACACTCGCGTACACCTACCCGTAGATAGGGTGGGCATCTGTGCGTTTCTCAAGGGGAGGAAAATATGTCAAAGAACTTGTAAATGTCACTTAAATCGAAATTGTAAGGATGTAACCACATGTAACCACATTTGTACCTGACAGCTACTTGAAATCTGCTTTTGGTTTGAGGAAATCTCAATAGAGGGCAGTATAATGATAAAAATCACGATAATTTGTGTTATATACTTAACAATTATTGAATTCTTGAGGTAGAATGTAATAGTTATGTCCCTATTCAATTTTAAGAATTTGAAATTGTTAATGACAGTTTTTTTCCATTTTCCGGCAGAACTTGTAAGAGAGTTTTCTCAACGGTAAATAGAAGAGGAATAGATTCTGCCTCAGATAATTACATTTTTGAGTTAATGAAATTTCAAATAAGGGCTGCAGAGACCTTCAAAATTGACAAATTTTCGAAAAGTACTCGTCATAAAATAGCCGTTAATAACACGTTCTGGAAAATTGCATTTTCCCGACAAACTATTAACAATTTGAAAGATTCCTCAACGTGGTATGAAAGAAGAAGAGTTACTTTTCCTACCTATAGTTATTCCAGATTGTTGTAGGCTTCTAATAGGAACCTAAAAGCTGTTCAAAATTGATAAATTTGATATTTTTTCAAAAACCTGTTTTTGGAAAATCCATTTTCTGGGTAAACTATTGCCTATAATAAAGTTGTCTCTACTGAAAATAGAAGAAAGAGAGTTGCTGCTTCGAATAATTTCCTCCAAAAATGTATGAGACTTCAGATTAAGGCTCAAGCTATCTTTAAAATGGCAAA